>PXOD01001166.1:0-14832 GCA_003012165.1 Paramyrothecium roridum | reverse complement strand
GGTCCCGGACTATATCCATGAGGCCATCATGGCAGCAGCTCTTCTCTGGACGAATCCGAGCTGTCAGATCAACTTTAAAGTTAATGAAGAGGGGTGTTGCTCAGGCGCCAAACAGGACTCGCCGGCGGTGACAGATCGTGCGATGGTGAGCCACCAACGGCGACTGTTCGTTCCCACTCGGCCCAGTTCCGACACAAACGGCCGATCATGGTTGATTTAAGGTGCGCGCGCATGGTTCCATGGTTATTCTAACTTCGGCATTCAGGTCCGCGAGCCCTGGGCGGGAGGACAGGCCGATACGCCGTGGGACATGTCGCTGTCCCTGGGGCTCCGAGTGAGGCAACTTAGCGAAGGGTGGCTGCTACGCCGGGGTCACGAGTTGAGTGCTCTCCATCTCCTAGCGGCTTCCTCCAGACAGAGCAGATTGCGCCGAGCAGGTTCTCGTCATTGCACAACGCAGCGTGCTGGAAGCTCGGAGGCCTGAGCCCGTGTCTCGACAAGAGAACGGGCGTGGCCTCCGTGGAAAGGGACAATCATGTCGTGGATGGCTAGCTGGTGTTGTTGAAGGACATCGTAGCCAGATATCATGTCTCGAGTATAAGTTTGCTCGCAACTCCCTCTCCCTCTCCCTCTGCCCTCAAGCTCCATCAGATCACTCAAGCTTCCTCTTCTCCAGCATCACATCCTGCTCGCCCTGTCAACCACCGTACTCACGCAGCTCTCACCATGAAGCTGTCCACCGCCACCCTCATGGCCTTTGCGGCCGGCGCCATCGGTGCCCCGTCCATGCCCGTCAAGAAGCAGGCTCCCGGCGCGTGCGCCTCGGCCGTCAAGCTCGACGCCAAGACGAACGTCTTCAAGAGCTACACCCTCCACCCCAACAGCTTCTACCGCGCTGAGGTCGAGGCTGCCGCCGAGAACATGAGCAACGGCGACTCGGCCACCGCGCTCAAGGTCGCTGATATCGGTACCTTTCTCTGGCTGTAAGTCTGACGAGATACTTGCCCTTGCTGTCCATGTTGATGTGGAGGAACTTGGTTTGCTAATCTGGCACACCTTAGGGATCAAATTGGCAACATTGAGCGCCTGGAGCCTGCGCTCGTTGATGTCCCCTGCGACCACATCGTCGGTCTCGTCATCTACGACCTTCCCGGTCGTGACTGTGCTGCCAAGGCTTCCAACGGAGAGCTCAAGGTCGGTGAGATCAACCGATACAGAACTGAATATATCGATGGTAAGTCGTCGCTCCCAGAATCATCTTTTGTCTCGTCGTTAGGGTCGATTTGTGCTTGATAGCGCACGGCTGGCGGTTCCAACATGCACGAAAAGTATCCCAGTCACTAACAGCGAGCAGTCATTGCGGGCATCCTGAAGCGCTACCCCAACACGGCCTTCGCCCTCGTCATCGAGCCCGACTCGCTCCCCAACCTGGTCACCAACATTGACCTCGTGTCCTGCCAGCAGTCCGCCCAGGGCTACCGCGACGGCGTCGCCTACGCGCTCAAGACGCTCAACCTCCCCAACGTCGTCATGTACATCGACGCCGGCCACGGCGGCTGGCTCGGCTGGAACGACAACCTCAAGCCCGGCGCCGAGGAACTCGCCAAGGCTTACAAGGCCGCCGGCAGCCCCTCGCAAGTGCGCGGTGTCGCGACCAACGTCGCCGGCTGGAACCAGTGGGACGCCGAGCCAGGCGAGTTCGCCAGCGATCCGGATGCGCAGTACAACAAGGCCCAGAATGAGAAGAAGTACGTCACGCTGTTCGGCGCCGCTCTCAAGACCGCCGGCATGCCCAACCACGCCATCGTCGACACGGGCCGCTCTGGCAACCCCGGCGGCCGCCTTGAATGGGGCGACTGGTGCAACGTCGTCGACGCCGGCTTCGGCCGCCGCCCAACTGCCGACACGGGCCTGGAACTTGCCGACGCCTTCGTCTGGGTCAAGCCCGGTGGTGAGTCGGACGGCACCAGCGATCACTCCGCTACCCGCTTCGACGAGTTCTGCGGCAAGCAAGATGCCTTCCAGCCATCTCCCGAGGCCGGCCAGTGGAACCAAGCATACTTTGAGTTGCTGATTCAGAACGCCAACCCAGCTTTCTAAGAAATCTCTTCGTGTAGGCTAAGGTGTTGAGAACAGGAGGGGGGTCCCTCAGCACGGATTCAGTTGCCTCTCAGGATCTAGAGTCCAGTCTGGGCCAAGCACTGGATGCGAGCAGGTTGTACATACGCTCATTCTAGTTACCTAGGTATATATACATATGCATGAAGCATTTTCATTTAAACATCCTATGCTCAATCAAAAATGTTCGCACTTGCGTCTCCTAGACGTAGCTCCGTATGGCATGACGAGTCGAAGCTCGTTGGTAGCTTTACAACCTCTTATCTCTGTAGGAAATCTTCGACAAATCACAAGATAAATCTATTTTCTGGGTATCGGGCATAGAGACCTCAGAGCCACTGAGGATTTTGCCCTTACATGACGAGTTGTGTCTATTTAATCCTCAACTCGAGCACGGGAATACTTGAGGCAATGTACGAACAGCCCGACCCGTCACTGGGAGCGGGAGTCGTGGCATTCCTGTCCTTGTCCAGCAATACTCGCTGGTGTTCAAATAGAGGATTGTGATGAGTCCAGTGAAGACAGCGGCACCATAGCACATGTAGCTGTCAGTGGGCACGTAACACCTAACCCCTTGTACATGGCTCCGCGCACACACAAACTGTTCGACACAGCAACTCTTATCGCACCATTGGGGCATGAGCCCACGACGAGGCCAGTGATTAAGTTGGAAAATTGACTTCTTTTTTATTGGAAGAACAAAGCATGATGCCCCGTGCCTTTAGGAGGCTAGATATAGCCAGTAATGCGTCATGCCTTCGTGACAAATGATTTGCCCTCCCCCCAGGTTTCCTTGAATCAATAAAGACCAGAACTAGGAAGCCAGCCATTTGACGCCCCACCATGATCTACCAACCTCTCGCCATCTTCGCCGGGGGAGCCCGCTTGCCAGCGGAGCCCTCCCCGTTTGTGGCCTCTTACCTACAATCTCATCCCATCACAGGAACCGCTGTTGACGGTCCCAGCTTAAGCCCTGGACATAACACCCCAAGCGCGGATGATGTTGTCGGTGTAACCGGCGAAGAGGGTCTGGCCGTCAGCGGACCAGGCCAAGCTGACACACTCGGGATCACGGCTCTTCTTAGCAGCAGTGGGGAACTCGGGCTTCAGCTCATCGACCTTGCTCTTCTTCTCGAGGTCGAAGATGATGATGCTGCTGGCGGTGGCAGCGCACAGCCAGTATCGGTTGGGGGAGAAGACGAGGGCGTGGATCTCGTCGTTGGCGCTCAGGGAGTACAGGTGCTTGGACTCGTTCAGGTCCCAGAGCATGGTGGTACCGTCCTTGCCACCAGAGGCGCAGAGGGAGCCGTCAGGGGAGATGGTGACGGTGTTGATGTAGCCGGTGTGGCCGATGTGGTCGGTCTGCAGCTTGCAGGTGGAGAGCTCCCAAACCTGTGGTCCAAAAACGTTAGAGATGTGTCCCACGAAAAACTAACGGCAAATGTGCGTTCTTGAATGGCAAAGCCAAACTGTGTTGTCGTAAATCAGGGCAATTGGTGTTTATTTGTCTCATGGCCCCGAAGGGCTCTGAAGTAGCAAATACTTTGGGTTGCATAACATCATGTGAAAGGGTACAAGGGTATAGTGGGAGGAGTTGGAGCAAAACATACCTTGACCAGCTTGTCCCAGCCACTGGAGACAATGACAGGGTTCTGGGGGTTGGGGCTGAAGCGGACGCAGGAAACCCACTCAGTGTGGCCCTTGTCGGTGATGGTGTACTTGCAGTCACCGAGGGTGTTCCACAGCTTGATGGTGCGGTCGCGGGAGCCGGAAACGATCTGGCGGTTGTCGGCAGAGAAAGAGACGGAGAGAACGTCGTTGGTGTGGCCGACGAAGCGGCGGGTGGTGGTGCCGGTAGCGAGCTCCCACAGGCGGAGGGTCTTGTCCCAAGAGGCGGACAGGGCGTAGGCGCCGTCAGAGGAGATAACGCAATCGGACACGATGTGGGAGTGGCCGTGCAGCGATCGCTTGGGGTAACCGTACTGGGTCTCGTCGCGGGTGAGGTTCCAGATGATCAGGGTCTTGTCGCGGGAGGCGGACAGAAGCATGTTGGGGCTGGAAACAAGTATGTTAGCCATGACGGCTCGCGCTTGGCAGACTGTCTCCCCGTCACAGAGGGCCGTGACAGGGCCCATAGCAGGTCTATGGAGTCTCTCGTGTGCACTTGGGTTGATACGTACTTCTCCATGGAGGTAGCCAGGCTGGTGACCCAGCCATTCTACAAACAAAGTCAGTAACCATACAAGGCTTGCAAATTCGAATCGAGTCGAGGGACGGATAAGTAGTTGATCAGGGGAGGTCTGGACGGTAGGATCTGAGGTTATGCAAAACCATGACCATCTTCACCCCCAACACATCCCCTACCCCGGAACGAAATACTCGGAAGGCAGGACAACGGGCAGGGACGACAAGGTCAAGGGGAAGAGGTGTCAACGTACGTGGCCCTCGAGGGTGCCCTTGAGGATCAATTGCTCAGACATTGCGGCGGCAGGGAGAACGACAAGCAACGAGGCGATCGATGCAAAGACGGAGTGAAAGTCGAGCGATGGGGAGAGGTTTCGAAGGAAGTGGTTGGGCTGGCCGCTCGCGCTTCTGCAAAATCCTTAGTTCCTCTGGTCGCTCTGGGGCGCGGGCTTTTGCAGGTCTCACAGTGCCTTTCGCTTCTGCGGGCAGCGAAATTTGGGAATTTT
Organism: Paramyrothecium roridum; assembly: GCA_003012165.1. Taxonomy (NCBI): domain Eukaryota; kingdom Fungi; phylum Ascomycota; class Sordariomycetes; order Hypocreales; family Stachybotryaceae; genus Paramyrothecium; species Paramyrothecium roridum. The sequence goes on along the minus strand of PXOD01001166.1, from coordinate 10,024 downwards.
TTTTTGTGTGGGCAAAAAAACTTAGGGCCGCGCACGGCACTTGCGCTGGTACAAGGTCGCTGGGTGGTCGAGGCAGCCAAGGCAGAAGTATCTTGGTGCCCCTCCTGCAGTACCCATTGAATCTCTCCCAGCATCGTCTCCGGTCAAACGTAAAGCCGGCAACGTAGCCGTTCGAGGTTCCTCGTCGGCCTCTCGGTGCCCCACTGGGTGGAGAGCAAGAAGGTGTTCAGAAGCCCGGCGCCGTGATCCAGTCAAATCATGCGTATTAGTGCTGCGTTTCAACTACTCTGTTCGATTACCGCAGCTCTTCAGCCCTCGGGTTTGTGCACGAACAGGAAGAAATTCCTGTGCGGTCAAAGACTCAGCGACGCGAGAAGCAGGATTTTGCGTTGAAATATCCACCACTTTTTGGTGGTTGAAGGACAGAGTCTGGATGTTGTGACTCCAATGCAATTAACTTCATAGAACAAACAGCAGGATAGCTGTCTACCAGTATACGATCTAAAACCACCCAGAACTTTGCTTCCGAGGGTCTTTCGTACATTGTATGTGCATGCTGTACCCATCGCCTAACGCCTTGCAGAACCATCCGAATACCAATGTCAAAAACGGCACTTGGCCGTGAGACCAAAACGCCACATCCCTGTATGGTGTATTATTCCCATTAGAGGCTGCTTTTACTGTTTCCAGTCATCGTCCGAGGATACCTACTGGAATAACCCCAAATGGTAACTCTTTGCTTCATTTTGCCACGGCGCTTATCACAGCTGACCGCTTGCCGATTCGTGATATCTCTCGTCGCGAGAACAGCCCGTCGCCGTTGACAATCATGCTATGCTCAGCAACCTCGTCCTCGTCCACATGCTCCGCCAAACCGTCTTTGTTCATCAGGCGCTTCATGGTGTATTCCCAAAGTCGGAACCGCTCCTTGCCGTGGCTATCGCTTTCGACTTGCGTCTTGGCCTCCTTCTGCTTCCGCACTTTGGAGGCGCGGACAAGCCTCCTCAGCGCTTCTTCGCCTTGCTGTGCCGACCTCGCTGCGTCCTCTCTGATCTTCTTTGGATCCCGGACATTACTGTCTTCCTGCGGCGTGAACTTGTAGGTATGTTTACTAGGGAAATCGGGAAATGAATCCGGAATGTAAGGCTTCGCTTCCTTATCAGGTTGGCCGCTCAGCTCTTCGCCAAGTAAGGGGAGACTGATGCCCGCATCCTTATCGGCGATTTCTAGGTTCGTGTACTGCGGCGCCACGTCTTTCTTCGGGATTGGGTGCTTCACATGTGGCTTGAGGGACGAAATCGGCAAATTATACCGCCTAAGCATCGCTTCAAAGTCCAGTGGAATAGGTTGGTCGCGTCGCGAGGCAATAGCGAGCCTTTTAGTTTCTTCTATGATAGACTCGAGATCTAGATCGTTGACACGTCAGTCTTTGCGGATAGCTTGACCAGGTCTTTCGGTACTAGCAGAGCAACCGGGCTCGAGAAGGGGCGTACATGTCTCAACCATGGCGGTAAAACTCTCCATAACATCCGGAGTCGTGGAGTGGAAGCCGTCGTGTTTGAGTACCATCGCAATGGACCGCTGAATACCGCATCGAGCCAGGTGATGGTGCGTGGGTGATGACGATTCAAGTGCAATGTCGCGGATATCGTTCTCTTGACCCTCCTTCGGGGAGGCAGCCTCGGCGGCGTCACCTAGCACTTCGACAGGCGATGCCGTCCGGGGCCGTTTGGAATTCGTCTCATTGTCTTCGGTGGGCGGTGCGCTACGCTTTTCCGACATGATTCGAGCCTTCAATGGCGTTTCGCGTCGCCGTTCAAGCTTTGTGACATGTGCCGCCTCTTCGTGACCCTCGAACTTTGTCGCAAGTCGAACAAAAGATGGCGGCGCGATGCTGATGAGAAGTACTGTGCGGCCCTTCGAGAGATAGATGCCGGTTCTTGAATCTACCAGAGTTTGGTGTTTTATTTACTAGATCTTAGGGGAAGATATGCTGTTTGAGGTGCTCGAGATTGTTTTCGTCGTGTTGAAGCTGAACTGTATCGGCAAAACTTCGGTGGTGATGCTGGCTGTCGATAAGAGCTCCAACCGCTGCCTCGCGTGCTCCAAGCTACTCGCAAGGTAAGGCACGGTATCTGTCTAAGGTCCAATGCAAGGAGTGGGCAGTGATACGAAGCTCTCCGAGCCTCGTTATCTTCATTATCGGCGATAGGAGTGAGGGGAAAAAAAGAAATGAAGAAGGAAAAGAAAACCCCCCAGACATTGTTTGAAAGAGCTTAATCAAAAGCTCAAGGTCCATACTGTGTTATTGGACTGTTGTGTTTGTTTCTTGTAGAAACCAGTGCATGTAAAAGATACGACCCATTGTTCACTGTTAGCATGCTTGATATGGTGCTATAAGAGGTAAGCTTGAAGCTTTTTTGTATTTGTTCTTGTCATGCTGGTTTTGCTGGAGTTGCCCATCAGAGCTGAGACACTGTAGGAACTCGACTAGGTACCTTACTTTGACTCAAATCTATGCATATATCTAGAATTGGCCGTGTTCCGGTAGCTCTCCATCAACCACTGATTCTTGTAGGCACCTGCGGGCGATAATATACTTTCATGTCATATGCGTCTCAGATTGCTTGACAAGTTGAGGGTATTAGCTACGCATGCACCGGTGATGAAAAGCGGCGGTGACTGGGGATGCTTCGTGCATCATCGCCTTGATACCCTTGCAAGCCTGGGTTTCGAAACATGCGTGTCCCCTCCCGCGCATGTCAATACTGGAAGACCTGCGTCTTGCATGACAAGGGTGCACACTCATTGGCTCTGCATGGCCTAGCAGCGTCCTGTCAAGGTTTCGGACGGGCAGGGGAATTTTTTTTTTCTTAAAAAAAAAATGGCGATATCACGGGGCAATAGCGAGATGTCTTGTGCAGGGTAACACAGCAGCAACCGGGCCCGCTCTACTCTGTCCTGCCTTGCGGATATCGTCACGCAAGTTGAGTTACCCCGTCGCCAACAAAGTTACAGTGATCACGCGCAGATCAAGGATATCAAGACGGTGAAGCATTAGCTGTGGGACTCTGGCCTCCGATCCTTGTTCTGTAAATGCATGTCGTCTCAGGCAAACCCACAAGCGAGAGTCGCAATGCAAACACAACCACACATTTGAGGGGGCCCATGACTCGAACCCAATGCGAACCGCCTGCTGCGCAACGCAGTCACAATAAGCACACAACAGAGACGGCGCTTCACCGGGCCTCCATAGTGTACCCCCTTGCCAGGAGATCTGAAGCCGGAGGCACACGCGGGCGCACTTGTATTGGATGGAGGTTGAGCATGGAAGCTTCATGAAAATCAATGGTGATAGCCCACAAAGCTTCGACCCAGGTATAGTCTACTACTAAAGTACTTTACGTGCAGGACCCGCCTGCTGCACAGCGCACAAACTTACATGCGAAACCCAGATGGAACCCCACAAACCCCGAGATGGAAGTACCGCGGAGGTACACGGGCGGCACACAGAAAGTCTAGAACCTTGTCCAAGGACAATCTTTCTCCTCTTGATCCTCTTTTCCACATACACACACCTCCCAAAGTCATATGTGCCCACGCCTTAATATGTGCTCCAATGCTGGGTCAAGGTAGTCATTAGGCGGAACCGGAATTTCACTCACTCATACCCGCGCTGTCACCCTCGGCACCTGTCCGAATCTGCTGGCAGCATCGAGTATGCAACCTCACTTACTTAGTACCTTGCCTGGCTCCCACCAAATTTATCACCTCGGATGTTTCTCGACAAATATTCATAATAAGCCAGAGTCCCGGTGTGGCGATATGTTCTGCTTACCTTGCATATGGTAGACCTGCCGGTGCCGATCATTTAGGACAGGAACAAAGCGTAGAGCGCAGAACGCAAAACGCAGAACATAGAAGAAGAGAACAAGGGTCAAGCCGGCTTGACCTTGACGGGAGCGGGAAGCTTGTTGTTTTGTTCATCTGAAGTCACCAAACACTTTCAACCCGCCAAGCTTATTCCTTCGATACATATGCCCGATCGCACCATGTTTGCTTTCGACCAATCAACCCTTCCGCAGCTGACAACTCGCAAGGCCTTGATCATCGTCGACTTCCAAAAAGATTTCCTTGACACAGATGGCGCTTTACCCGTCCTCGAGCCCGAGGGCTTCGTCAGCCGAACGCTCGAGCTGGCTTCTGTCTTTCGTGCTTCCGGCGACGTTGTCTGGGTTCAGTCTCGTTTTGAAGAGCCTCGGTCAGTCGACCCGGAGCAGATTGTGGTTTCTGACAGTCTGCCTCTCACATCCCGGACATCCAGGAGCCGCCGCTCCCGGGTGCCCCCCCCACCACTGCCGGTTGACGGCTCCGAAGGGCCTGGTATTGATCCGGAAGCATTCTTGAGCCAAGCGGACCCTGTTTGCCTTAAGCCGGACACCCCTGGTATCGAGCCTCCTGCAGCCGTCAAGGAGGCCGTTGTCAAATCGGACTTGGTCCTCACCAAGACCCACTACTCTACGTTCCAAGGCACCCATCTCCTGCGAATGTTGCGTGCGAAGATGGTCATGGAGGTATTCATATGTGGATCACTCATGAATGTTGGTGTATACGCTACCGCGCTCGATGCTGCCGGCCATGGCTTGTCCATCACTATCGTTGAAAACTGCTGTGGGTACCGAAGTGATTCTCGGCAAACGCGTGCGGTGCAGTCACTTCTGGATTTAACAGGCTGTGAAATCGCGTCGGATGCCGAGGTTCTTGAGTCTATAATGCCCAAGAAACTGGCTGCAATTAAGAAGAGTACCCAGACAAGTTCAGAAAATACTCCGTCTGGTGCAGCTCTAGGCGATGCCGCCCGCCCAAGCATGTCGCCCGATATCGTGCGGCCGATGACTGGCCTTAGGCTTGCTTCAGATTCACCCGTTCCTGCCAGTTCTGTACCTGAAGACGCAGGCAAAACCTCCTCGAGCACAGGGGAAAGAAGCGTGAAGGAAGATGCTGGTCTACGACAAGAAAAGCACATTAGCAAGGCTGAACCTAAAGATTCGACTGAGCCATCGAATAAGCCTTCTCCACCACCGAAACTAGAGGAGGAAGTGGCCAAAGAAGTCCAAGAGAATGGCCCGGATGTGACAGTGGTGAGCACGACTGCATCACCGGAGTCAACTTTGCCAGTCGACCAGGCACATATCACCGTTGGTGGTGCCGAGTCGACTGAACAAGCCGCGGCCTTGTCACCAGCAGTCCCCTCTCAGACCCCCGATCAAAAGGAGGAGAGCAAGGAACCAGTTCCGAAAAGTGCCACGACTGATTCGCTCCAGAAAGAGCTATGTGCTGGTGATACTGATGTTATCGAGGATCTCCTCCCCCCCGTGCTAGAAAAGGGTATTTTCTACACACTCAAAGATGAAGTTTGCTGGCAGCGCATGTCGCACCAAGGTGGCGAGGTCCCTAGGCTCGTCGCCGTCCAGGGGGATGTTGCCGAGGACGGGAGTATGCCCGTTTATCGTCATCCTTCAGACGAGTCGCCTCCCTTGCTCCCATTCTCTCCAACCGTCTTGGCCATCAAAGCAGAGACCGAGAAACACCTTGGACATTCTCTCAACCATGTCCTCATTCAATATTACCGCGATGGCTCTGACTACATCTCGGAGCACAGCGATAAGACACTGGACATTGTCCGGGGGTCCTATATTGCGAACGTAAGCCTCGGCGCTGAACGTACCATGGTGTTGCGTACCAAGAGGCCGGATAAGGACCCCTCTCGCGCAACCTCAGATACACCACCAAACCCCGAGGGCCTGAAGCGCAAGATACAGCGCGCAAGACTGCCGCATAATTCGCTTTGTCGAATGGGCCTGCAGACGAACATGCAATGGCTCCATTCCATTCGTCAGGACAAGCGTGCCGACCGAGATAAGACAACCGAGGAGCTGGCTTATCAAGGCGGTCGGATTTCCCTGACATTTCGTCAGATTGGCACGTTCCTTGACAAAGACGAATCAATAATTTGGGGGCAGGGCGCGACTAGTAAGACACGCGACGATGCTCAACCAGTGGTCAACGGCCAAGAGCCTGAAGCAATAAAAATGCTGCGGGCTTTTGGAGTCGAGAATCACGCTTCCTCATTCGACTGGGACGCATACTATGGTGCAGGCTTCAACGTGCTACACATAACAGCTGCCCCCAGATTCTTTGCTTCCGGTGATTTAATTGTGGACTTGCGCATTGCCCTGATGCTCGCTGAGCACGGCATCGGTTATGCTAAAGGCAGCATGGCCTCTACAGCGGGCGCCAGCGACGTCATCGCAGGAGCAGATAGTTTTGCCGCATATGGAGGCATTGCGTCCGTCAAGTTCTCGGACAATGATGCCAACAAATCTACTGTCCAGGGCGATATCGCAATCATGCTTTACATCGATACCGTCTACGGCCAGACCAAAGCCAGTGACTCACCGCTGGACCGGTCATTGCTAGCCTTACGATTTGCTCGCTTCCAAGCAGCGCTTGCATTGTTCAGCAGGTGGAGGCAGGTAGATAAGAAACAATCTGCAGCTACAGACACACAACGGGAGGGCCAACACCTCAAAGACGAGAATGTGACAGAATCATCTGTGGCGAAAGGAGAGAATCCAGTTCCTTTGAAGCATGAGCTCGCCATCTGGGAACGCTACGTAACCGAGTCGGATGACGAGTTCATGGCTGGGCCCTTGCCCTCCTTGCCGGACTTTGCGGTCTGGCCAGTGCTCCATGCCATGGTACTAGAGCATGGAGAGGACCTCCTGCTGGGGTTTGAGAACCTTCACAAGTACTACCTGACCATGAAGAGAAGAGAAGGAACAACAAAGGCCCTCAATAAAACGCTTGCGTCAGTCCCAAGCGAAGGATGACTGGTGGCCGTTGTTGGAGCTTTCGATGTCCCTCGGCTGTGATAGGCTTGCATTTCAACATTCGTCACTCATCTGCAGCGCTTTGCATAGCACGGGTCATGGGCTAGCGATTTAAAGGAAAGGTTTGGAAAAATAGATGCCCATATGTGTTGAATACATAACCATGATTATATGGTAATTCGCTAAAAGGCGGTAGCCTAAGGCTTGCATTACTCGTCTGCCTCGCAGCAGTGTGAAATACCAAAACAAGATGAAGTAGATGTAAATTCTTCGAATTTTCAACCTTCTCGCCATGACTCCGTGTAACATGAAATTCCACATAAGTGACAGGCATGGTTGGCCAAAAAATCAAACCATCATTACCAAACCGGCTGCATTCGGGAGTTGCCCCGTGCAGATGCATTGTTTGCTTCGGCGGGACAGCTTCATCGTGGCAATGCTGAAGACACGTAGTCGCGCCATTATGTCGTGCCTAAACCCAGCGATCCCTGTGCTGTATGAACGTCAAAGATTCTATTTTCCGGTATCCCATGGGAGAGGGTAGGTGCCAACCCAGTCCTCCACCTCGCTGCGCAGCTGAACAATTTCCGGGTCATCGTCTCCATTGCCCAAATGATCCATGAAGAACTTGAGCTTATTGGGTGCCTTCTCGCCTCTATCAGTTGCGGCCTTCTTGGCGGCTTTGTCGATGCGAATCGCAATGGTCACGGCGCGGTCGACCACATCAGCAACGCGAACAAAATCATCCTCGTTAAAGCCCCTCGTCGTCATGGCAGGAGTGCCCATGCGGAGACCTCCCGGGACAAGTGCAGATCTATCTCCTGGCACAGTGTTTTTGTTGGCAGCGACTCCCACTAGCTCGAGAATACGCTCTACCCTACCACCGTCAATGCCTTGAGGCTTGAGATCGGCCAGTACGAGATGGTTGTCAGTGCCGCCGCTGACCAAGTGGTAACCGAGCCCGCCTTTGCTCTTCTCTTCGCTCAATCGCTTGGCGAAGGCCTTCGCATTGGCGAGAACCTGTGTCTGATAGGCGTGGAAGTCGGGGGACTGGGCTTGCTTCAAGGCGACGGCCAGGGCTGTGATAGTGTGATTGTGAGGCCCGCCTTGGTGGCCCGGAAAGACGGAAGCATTAATCAAGTTCTCGAGGTTGTACAGCTCGTCTTCCTTTGTTTTGGGGTTCTGGCGCCGGACGCCCCTGCGGAAGAAGATCAGAGCGCCTCGAGGGCCACGCAAACTCTTGTGGCTAGTAGTAGTAACAATATCAGCAAATGAGAACGGGCCAGGTAGAACCTTGGCAGCAATAAGACCAGAGATATGAGCGATGTCAGCAAGAAGATAGGCGTTGATCTTATCACAGATGTCGCGCATGCGCTTGTAGTCAATTAAGCGGCTGTAAGCACTGGCACCTGCGACAATGATCTTGGGGCGGTAGAGCGTGGCCATCTCCTCGAGTTTGTCGTAGTCGATGTAGCCTGTCGTCTCATCTAGGCGGTAGGGTAGAGTTTCGAAGTATTTGGAAATGAAAGAGATCTTCTTGGTTGGAGTCTGGTACCCATGCGATAGATGACCACCGTGAGGTAGATCGAGACCCATCAGCCGATCATGGGTGTCCATGAGGGCTGAATACACGTAGAGATTGGCGGGAGCGCCAGACAAAGCTGAGGAGCGAAACTCAAACATTAGCGAAGTCAATGGCTCTCGGGCAATGTTAGCATGCATACCCTGAACATTCACGCCCCAAGATTTACTGTCTAATGAGAATGCTTCGAGAGCTCGCTGCTGGCAGAGTCTTTCGGCCTGGTCGATAAACTCATTACCGCCGTAGTAGCGAGCACCAGGGTAACCCTCTGAGTATTTGTCTGGGAACAACCACGAATATTAGCTTTTCTAGACCCGAACAGCGTTGGTAGTGGACGCTATTACTCTGCATGACGCTGCCTAGTGCGTCCAGGACTGCCTGTGATGTGAAGTTCTCCGAGGGTATCAGATTAATGAAGTGCTTCTGTCTTGTTTTCTCCTACATTCCACCGGCCGACGTTAGGTATTTCGTTGTGACCGAGAAAAGGTTGTGGATTGATTTCAAAAGCTCGCACCTTCTCAATGATGTCGAATATAGCGGGATCGGCCTTGTCAAGGTGAGATGCGAGGAGCTACCAGGGTTGCGAGTTAACGACGCGGCCACGGTGCTTCGAATTGATGCATAACAAACCGTCTGTTGACCCTCAAGCGCAATTGAGGATTTCCACCTGTTGGAGGCGCATCGGAGGGTTACTGGTGTCCTAGCAGCTGGTCCGGCGAACCGTCGCATGGTATGCGAGGAAGCTCGCATCGTGGGCAGCAACATGGCGTGAAACCGATGGCTGGGGATGTTGAGAGGAACGCGAGGGGCAGGCCGTAGGTTGCGATCTCGACAGCTCCGTAAGGGACGGACGAGAGGATTGCCGTGATGGTCAGAGCAAGATTCAGCGTGCCATTACCGTTCACATGTAATGCAACGTGGGACGGCAGGGAAGTGAGGTCGGTCGGAAGAGAAGCTGGCCCAGGGATGTCGGCCAGCAGGTGATGTAAGGTCAAGCAAGATAGTCGTTGGTGTCAGTGTCATGCGAGGTAAATCGGGTCCAAGCTTGCCATCAGTACTAACCCCATAGGTACCCGCCACCAACCCCGCAGCGTCGAATGTCACTGAAGACTCCACCAAAGGATACTTGTTTCCCGGGTCGGGGATCCGTGGCCCGCCCCATTCTATCCGCTTACCCTGTAAGCTGTGGTTATAACGCAAGCTCTGCTTTCTGAACAATTCGGAGCGTAAGGGAAGGTAGTCTACATATGATTCGGTCAACCCCGGGCGGGCTTTGCTCTCATCCCGCACCGCTCGTCTTGGCTACCATAGACGACCATCTACATTGGAGAAGCACAGCTGGGGCCTTCCAAGCTCAAGTTAAATGGAGTCTAGGCTGCTTTGCCATGAATCACCAGCCAACCCCTTAAAGGGAGATTTACACCGTTTATTTGGACATGGTTCACAAAATCGCTGTCGAGTTTCGGTTCTAGCCATACTGTAGCTCAGGTACTGTGGACGCGCAAATCATCGTCACGCCGAGGAATAGGTTTTGGTTTTTTTTTTTTTT
>PXOD01001165.1:0-12061 GCA_003012165.1 Paramyrothecium roridum | reverse complement strand
AATATATGATTGATTAGTTTTTGCAGTCTGTGTTTTTTTGCTAACCGCTTGGTAGGGTATTTGTCTTCTCGATATCTACCAGTCTAGTGCCTTCACAACGCATTTGCCTTTTCAAGTTATTGATGAAGAGGCTAAGCACAATGCATCAGATTGTGGACTCGGAAGAATGCAGTCATGCAGTAGGCTTGGCCCGGCTTTGACGTCCGACTGAAGACCCACCTACGGGCAAAGAGCACGATTCCACATCGGATGCCAATTGCAGTAGAAGCGCCCTTTCAAAGGAAAGCAGGCCCGGGGCTGGATCATGAACGGCAATCTACCTTACAGGTGTCGCCGGCGCATTTTCCTTGGCTACCTTACAGAGGCACGATGCTCCCCGGTAACATCATTTGGCTGTGATTTCAGGCTCCATGTTATCAATTGCCAGCAGACTAAAACTAAGACTTTGTTATTTGTTCAAGGTAGGCAGAGCGTCTCGACCCTTTCGCTAGCCGCGCGTGTGATGGTTTGGGCGTGCTTGTGCTACTTGCCCCCCATTGTTAAATGCGCCGTCCGCGGCGGTGGTGTCATCGCCAGAGCCGAGGCTTGTCACGACTACTCCCCCACCACAGCCGCAGCGAATCAACCCCTCCTCTGCGACTCGCCCTTCCAGGCCTCCAACCTGCATTGTAGCGATAAATGGGTGCCTGGCAATGGTTGTTTCTCACTCTCACGTATGCATATACCTAGACTCTCTCCCAGAGTGATTGTCCGTGCCAGCCTATCCCGTCCTCCGTCTCTGCCCCACGCCTGCCTGCGCGCCTGGCTTGCCACCTCACCGACGAGACCTCGTCTAAGTCGCAACATGGCGACCCAGCTTGTTGATCTACCGCCGGTAGAACGTCTCAGTCCGCGCTGCCTCCGGATTCTGGGAGGCAACCCGAGCAAGTTCACACTGCAGGGCACAAATACGTATCTCGTCGGCACAGGACCTCGGCGCATTCTGATCGACACTGGAGAGGGCCGTCCCGCATGGCTTGCGTCACTCAAGGAAACGTTGAAGCAGGAGAATGCGACTGTAGAAACAGCTCTCATTACCCACTGGCACCATGACCACACGGGAGGCATCGAAGACCTGCTCAGCCTGTGTCCCAATGCCCAGGTATTCAAGCATGAGCCCAGTAGGGGGCAGCAAGACATTATCGATGGCCAGACTTTCAGCGTCGAGGGCGCCAATCTCACCGCGGCATACACGCCTGGCCACACAACTGACCACATGGTATTCCTCCTGCCGGAAGAAGACGCCATGTTCACGGCCGACAACGTCCTCGGACACGGTACCGCCGTCTTCGAGGACTTGTCCACGTATCTTGCCAGCCTGGACAAGATGCGACGGCTCTTCAAGGGCCGTGCTTACCCCGGCCACGGTGCCGTTTTAGAGGACGGACCGGCCAGAATCACCGAGTACATCAACCATCGGCAGCAGCGGGAGGAGCAGGTGGTGCGGACCCTGCGGTCGAACCGCGAAGGCTCATCCGATGATACTTGGACACCGATGGAGCTTGTTAAAGTCATTTATCAGGATGTTCCTGATAGTCTGCATATCCCAGCTGCCGGGGGGTTGAGTCAAATCTTGGCAAAACTGAGGGATGAAGGCCGCGCTGAAGAGGAACGCGGTAGATGGCGTCTCAAGGACCGGCCGACATTGTGAGGAGCAGAAAGCATTGCGCCTTAATTTTCGGTGGCTGGATTGGAGAGCTCGTAAATCTCGTTACTACTCTGTCGATGAAATAGAACATGCTTTTCTTGGGTTCACCTTGTTAGTCAAGGGGTGCTAGAGGTGAATAGATGCAACGAATTGTACTGCTTGCTATTTCAATGCAGCGCTACTTTCACTTCCCCCAAATATTTCTGTTCCCTCCTGATGAACGAAGAGTGAGAACCTATCTCTGATTGCTTGAGAATCATATACATGAGCGATGATAATTTCGTAAAATAATAGAATGCAAACCTTTAGATTCTTCTATATTATAATTGGTAATTTATTAGAAAAATCTTTAAAAAGGCTTTAAACGTTTTAATAATAGAATATTTATTTAATATTATAATTAAAATTTTATAAAATACCTCATTCAAAAAGCCTCGAGAATTATTTTAGTAATATAATATTTATTTTATAGTTGACTTATAATTTAATAATACCTTCTTTACTCTACCATTACTTACCCTTTTCATGATGCAGCATTGAGGGAAATTTATATCGACGTACCATATATGCACAAGCAGTTGGATCAAAACCCCACGACAATATGAATGTTATAAGCCGTTATTCGTATTAGAACCTAGTCCCAGTCTGGATTTCAGTTCATCTCGAAAGGTCTCTGTTTCATACCGAATATGAAAGAGATTCTGTGTTTCCTCTTACAAGTTGTGGAGACAGGCCTTTGTGCTTCTTCCCCTGCGCGCCCTCTCGGATGAACAAATTCCGCGCATTCTAATTACTACCGGCCTCCGCCGGGAATTTGGTGAGGTTGGGAGAACTTTGTACCCATGTATCTAATCTCGCTGTCGTAGATATGAAGCGTAAGTCAATTTGTAAGCAGAATGAAAACTGGAAGACGAGTCCCTGGCAATGTGGTCCGGCCCGCCTAGGTGAGGTTACATTCACCGAATCGGGCTTCGTGATCATTGCCTCGAGCTTGGTATCAGCTATCCAAGAGTATTGATATAGCCGGTAGGCAATTGATGGACCCCTCTGCATGCCTCTGGCTACGAAGCCACCAAGGCATCTTTCGTCTTATGGCTGGGTCAGTGTGTGTTGTTATCAGTAGTGAAATGAGGGAGAAATGCAAGCGGCCTTAAAGAATGGACAATCGGTATAAGCCATTATATTGTACTGATTTATCAAAGCTGAAGATGGTCTGGGAGTATTGTCGACACAGGGGATGAGTATTTGGCAGTGTAGCTTTCTTGCTCCAATGATTGGAGCGGACACTTGGTGAACAAGTCAAGGCCGGAAACCTGTGCTCTCTATCGTAAGTACAGCAAGGAGTACGATCTGTAGGTAGAAAATGTTAAATATATCGTAAATGCTTTTGTCAGTCCGAAGAGTTCTAAATTGTTTCGTTCAATATTTTTGGAGTATTTTAATCATTATTCTGTCTAATAAGTAACGTAATTATGCCCACTTGGCATTTTTAGTCACTTACATCGCATCAACCATGTCAGCCTCAGATTGACTAATTCAACTACATTAATGACGTGCATAACGTGATTAGCAGGAGACCCGACGTCAGCACCAAGTCAGGCAGCCCGGAGCTCTCGGCGTCCGTGCTGAGAAATAGGTTGGGCCTGCTTAGCAAGAGCCAAGCCGGGATGGCGGATTTGGAGCCCCTCGTGACAGTAGAGACAAAATGTGATTTGTGCTAAGAAAGACGCAAGGCTAGGTCGGTGAGGCTGACCTGGTTGAGCTGGGCGCCCCCCCTCCCCAGAGAAAGAAAAAAAAGTCGAATGACAAGCCGTCCATTTTCACTTTATGCTCCGAAAGTCCCGGAAGGCCGACTCACAGAGTGGAGCCGAGAGGACGGAGTCTTGGCCTCGATGATATGCCTGTCCCATTTTGAGCCCTGGAGGGGCGCTGTAGCTGGCAAGTAGAGGGTACATGTGCCATACCCGCCGTGCCTTGCAGCGCCTGGGGGTGCGCTGTCTTGTCCGTGTGGTGTCACAGAGCATAAAACCAAACGCCTTGTGGTTCCAACCGATGGTGGGGAGGGCAGGGTGCGTCTCAGTGGTCGACTAAGGTAGCTCCCCCCCCCCAAGGCCAGAAAAGAAACTGCCCAATGAATGACACGGTTCTGGAACAGTTTCGAAACACGACCCAAGTGACCTGCGACTTGTTTGCATTGAATGGGCTCGTTTTGCAACAAGTCGCAAAGTGTTTGAGGAGTTCAGTGAGCACGGACATCGGCAATCTTTGTGTCCTTCTGGATGTCTGAGGAGACGCCTAGATTTGTACCGAAAACCCAAGCACTTGAGGGATGCGCCGCTATGCGTAGATCACCAGGTTTTGACGTCGCATCGCATCCTCCTCTCCACCTCTGGTCAGCACGCCTGCATGGCGGCATCTTGAGAGCAATCCGGCCCCGGCACTATTTCCAGTTCCGTGATGCCGCACCCAGGCAACAATGCTGTGATAACTCACCCTTTACCTTGCCTGGGCCCACCACCACCTCCTCCTCCTCTTTTTTTCTTCTAGCACCTTAGGAAAGGGGGGGTATGGGATGCGACACTGGTGGAGAAGGGAGAAGGGAGTGATGTACGTCTCAGAGACTTGGAAACATGGTGGTCGTGGTGCGCCCCAAAGGCCGGGAGCACGTGCGGCGTGGAATCGCCAAGCAGGCGGCCGACGATGCCGGCAGCTCAGGCCCTGGTCGCGACCCCACCCCGGCCTGGACGGGGTTTGTTGGTGGTTGGTTTTTGGTTTTTGGTTTGACTCACCAAGGCTCACGTTACCAATCTTGCTCTGATTCAAGATGAGCAACCCACCTGACCCGGGCTTTACCGGTCGATGGGGTCCTTGAGGGTCGATGAGCGCACCCTCGCTCGAGGCTTCCCCCCATCAAAGCCGATGCAACATCGGAGGAGTCGGGGACTAAAGACATGATCTCGTGGACGGTGATCTCATCCGATCTGGCAAAAAGCGATGCGAAGATGAGCAAACATTGAGGCTTCTATTGATGCAAAACCGTGGACGGCTTCGACGGATCAGCACACGCAGGCAGCGCCCGCACGCCGGGCCCCGATTATCGGGTGTAAGTCGCGGTGTGGAGCAGGGTGAGAGAGGGATGACGGTGGGATGGGTAAGGGGAATTTGACGACGAACACACGCTCCCGTAGCTTTCACTTGCAATTACATTCCTCTTTGGCATGAGAATAGTTACAAATTGCAAGTAAGATGTTGTAAACAATCCGAGTATCTTGATCATGCTCTCGAAGACATCTCAATAACTTTATCGCCGCTAGCAAAGAATAAAGCTTTGTCGTCTGCTGTTGGCTCGCCAATTTCTTTGCTGCAACGTTGGAAGGCCTCAAGGTTCAGCAGCAATAGCGCTTACCCTCCTCCTCGCGTCGTACGATAACGTTTCCGCACTGGTATGCAGCCGCCTCTGCGCATGACAAACCCTCCCGTGCCAAGCCCCATGATTGGCCTGGGAAGCGAGCTCCTCGCACGAAGCTCTCCGCGACCCGTGAGACCATGGAAAAGATCGAAGCATGTCAGTGCTCGAGTTCCACAAGGATCTCTAGACTAGAGAAGAGTCAGGAGTTCGACTGTCAGAACCAGACGGGAGATCGACAAAGCGCTCTCGGAGGGGAGCAGAGAGAGGGATGGTCTGGTCCGGCATGTAGTGTACGTGGGGTGTGAGTGCGTGCATGCAGAGGCTACATTGCACTCCTGGCGAGGACGAGACTTCAGTCGAGCGCCGCAAAAGCTTGCTGGATCAACTCACGGCAACTCGAGGCCGAAACGCACGGTGCCGGCGGCCGGGCGCTAGAAGTGTAGGTTGGATCCGTAAGGGGGGGGTGTTTGTAGAGTGCGCATGGCGAACGTCAGAAACCGATGCGCCATCGAACGTCAATGACTGCAGCATGGGGGATTAAGCTAACTGGCTTGTAAAAGGCCGGGGAAGCAGAAAAGGAGAGGATAATAAAACAATGTCCTCTATATCGAAGATATCTGCAACTCTTGACCAACATTGACATCAATATTGATGATGCGAAGATAATGCGTCACAGTAGCCCACGTTAGTTCTCAAAACCTCTGCGTTTATGCCTAGAGTCGGGCATGATGAAGTCGCGTAATCTGCCTTGTTCGCTTCCTGTTATTCATCTGGTGGTCATTGAGACTTGCGTGCTCGCAATTTGCAGGTGGGCTGCTCTGCTAGATCTCCCGGGCGCCGGGCAATTTTGAACAGAGGTTGCCCTCTCTTTGGCGGCTCCATCATGTAAGTGATGCTGCCGAACAACAAGTATGCGGCGGCACATGGAAATTTCGCTGTTGTGCGGGAGAGTACACGGAGGGCCGTTGAGCCGTGAGTTAGAGAGCATGAAGCATGAAATGTCGAAGCTTGACCTGCTTCCATGTGCTTGGACAGTCGAGGGCGCAGATCATGTTTCCCATTGTGTTTGTTGGAAGAGCCGAAACCGCCCATGCAGGTCTCGTCAACCCTGCGCCGCATCTGCCTGTATACGGCAAGTTCCTGGGAACCTGTTGGGTACTTTTCTGCCTTAAAGCGCACAGTACCTTAGCTCCCGGCAGACGAAAGGTGGTCGCTGGAGCGGGGCCCCCACCAGGGAGAGAAAAGCCCGCTGGCCTCTGTTACCGCATCGGCCATCCGTGTGAAGCGTGAGAGTGAGGTGGGTGTGTGGGTGTAAGGTGACGCCACCAACTAATGAAGTCTCCCAGTCCTTGTTCCCTCGCAACCGGGAGTGGAGACGCCGCTGCAGGGCTGGCACTGAAAGGGGAGCTCCATGTGAGGAAGAGAGAGAAGAAGAAAGAAAGAAAAAAAAAAGCCTATGACAGCAGCGCACGCCCTTCCCTGACGTATGTTTCGGCTACTGGAGCTAAAGTCCAACAACACCACCAACTGGAACAGAAACCGTATTGTGTGGCATGAGCAAAAAGGAATTGAGATGAATTAAGGTAGCGCAGACAATTGAGCAATGCTTAATGGACAAGAGAGAAGCGCTCGATTTCCAATTCCTTCCTTTGATACACTCCCTGAACCGAAAACCCCCCCCTGGCCCACCCTCTTGGCACAATACGCTCTGATTTGTGCTTCACTCTTCTTTTCGGGGGGGGAGAGGCTCTTGTGACTGGGAACCGGGGGGGGCGCCCGCCTTTGCTTACCGCATCTTGAAGCCATTCGGAAGTCTCGGGGGTTTGGCTCAGTCTACCTAACTCTGCGAATTGCTTGGCTGCCGAGTGCACCTTTGGGCCCGATTGTGTTTGCCAGATGGATCCTCACCCCATAGCCGTACCCCCCTCCCCATCCATGTCCATGACCCCCATGTGCTATGTGTATTGTGCTTTGCTATGCCATGCCATGCCATGCCATGCCGTTCCATGCTACGCCCAGCCTTGACCACGCGGTCCTCGTGCGGCATCATAAAATGTGTAGTCTCGTATGTATGCCGCTCTGCCGCGCTCCCGTGCAACGGGGTCAAGCAATATATAACACCGTCCCACCCGGACCTGCCCAACGTCACCCTCCCTCCATGACCGTCACCTCGAAACCGTAACCTCACGCTTCCCTTTTCTGTTCCTTGGACCTCACAGTAGAGCGGCATATACGGACTGCTTTTTCTCGTGCTTTTACCTTAATTACGGGCTGCTCGTTCCGATACCACCAGGGAAGCAACCGGCGCTCGTCTAATAATCTGTCCCCGGCAAATTTGCCTTCATTTGGGCGCCTCGGCAAGCCCAGCCACGTCCGGCAACAAATCGCGGGATCGAAGGATAGCGGTGGATCATAATTTTGGGCTCTCAAACCAACTTCACCACCCAGAAAACCACCAATTCGGCAAACACAGAAGCTGGTTCTAAAGAAGAAGAGGAGGGGAAAGAAAGAAAAAAGAAAATCATCCATGAAGTCACTCGGTGCTTTCGCATTCACCGCCAGCACGTACGTGCTTGGCCTCGCCCTGCTTCCCACGGCCTTGGCGTACGCGCACGACGGCGGCGATGCCAACGAGCATGATCACCACGATGGGGGAGCTCCCGCGAACGCCGGCGAGGCCAATGACCACTCGGCGAGCTACTTTGGCCTGACGGAGCACACCAGCGTCATCTACGCTCACATCGCCCTCATACTCCTGGCGTGGGTGTTTGTTCTGCCTGTTGGTAAGTGGAGTCCCTTGTTCCCTTGTCTTTTGTGAAATTTTCCCACCAAGCTGGGCCGAGAGAGGCGCAGCACCATTGAGGGCGCCGACGATGCCGCCATGCAGTTGCCTGAAGTCTCAATCGGACTGAAATTGGTGTGAGAGAGGAAATGGTGGGATGAGATATTATGAGATTTGGACGTCAGATGAGACTCGAGGCAGGAGCAGCAACCTCCATTGAAGATGGACATGGAACGCGCGTAAAACTGAGGCCAGATGGGACATCTCGCTAACTTGCCTTCCAGCCGTCATGTTCTCCATCGCGAGGTCTCGCTACACTCTCATCAGCCAGTTTGTCTTCCTCGCCATTAACGCCGTTGCCGTCCTGCTCGGCACCGTCTACAACTCCCAGACGGAGGACCTGTACCCCGGCGACGCGCACCACTCCATCGGCTGGATCGCCACCTGGGTCGTCTCGGCCCACGTGCTCGTCAACCTGGTCGGCTGGATCGCCGGGTCCGTCAGCGGCAGCAGCAGCCGCGGCAACCACGCCGCCGCCTCCCAGGAGCGCCAGGCCTTCATGCCCCTCGCCACGAGCGAGCGCGACAGCCCCTACCGCCTGTCCGACGACAGCAGCGGCCAGGACACCGAGGTCGGCACCTCGTCCCTGCGCAGCAACTCGGTCTCGACCCTCGCCGCCGACTCGGACAGCACCCACGAGCAGCACCGCAAGGAGTACGACGCCGAGGACGAGCTGGAGGATCTGCCGCTCGAGCCCACCCCTCGCGCTGGTTTTATGGCTCTGCAGGCCGCCAAGGCCGTGTCCTCGCGCGTCTGGAGGTACATTGAGTGCGCCTATAACGTCGTCGACCGCGTCGTTCTTCCACTCGGCTTCATCGCCTTTACCACCGGCATTGCCACCTATGCTCGGTTCTTCGTACGTCCAGCCAAACGTGAAGCAAGGAAGACTTCAGCAGCTAACATTGCCACAGGAGGGACATGCTATATTTGGCGGTCTGGCGCACTGGATCAAGGGCGGTGTCTTCTTCTGGCTCGGCATCTTCACCCTGGGCCGCTGGTCTGGCAGCTTCGCCAGCCTCGGCTGGGCCTGGAACATTCGACCAAAGAACAGCCGCAAGTGGCGTCCCTCGGCTGAGTTCGTCGAGAGCGGCCTCATCTTCTTCTATGGCATCACCAATATCTTCCTTGAGCACCTGGGCAGCAGCGACGGCGTTTGGACCGGCCAGGATCTCGAGCATGTCTCCATTACCGTTCTCTTCCTCGGTGGTGGTCTGGTACGTTATACCATGATTTCCAGGCACTTTTCCATTCAACGGCTAACACATAGCGTAGTGCGGCATGTTGATTGAGTCAACTTTCGTTCGGGATCTTCTCAACACAACCGTTGAAGACGTTGTTCGGGAGAATGCCTATTCTGAGGAGGAACGCCAGGTTCTCGAGGCCCCGGCCACGTACGAATTCTCGATGAACCCCATCCCCGCCCTCGTCATCCTGTTGCTGGGCATCATGATGGGCTCGCACCACCAGCACTCCGCGCTGTCCAGCATGGTCCACGCCCAATGGGGCATGCTTTTGACAGGAGCTTCTTTCGCCCGTGCCTTGACCTACGTCATTACGTACCTGAAGCCGCCCAAGTCTGTCCTCCCCTCCAGGCCTCCGACTGAGGTGCTCGCTGCCTTCGGCCTGATGACTGGCGGCATCGTGTTCATGGCTAGCGTAAGTGCAAATATCAACCCTTTCCTCCTTTTGACCAAATTATTAACAAACTCTGTAGAGTAGCGATACTGTTGCCGCCATGGATCACAACCAGCTCGATGCCAGCTTCATGTTCACCGTCACCATGGGTCTCGTTGGCCTTCTCATGGCCTGGACTCTCATTGTGCTGGCACTCAAGGGCTGGGCTGTCCGAAAGGAGCGACGATCAGCCTTTCGATGATTGGGGACGCATTGAGAGAATGAAGGAGGGGGGGTTGGGCGAGCCGGGAGTGAGAGGAGCTTTGCATTTGGATGAAATCACCACGGCGCATGATTACCCGGTATTTCTTTTTAGTTTGGAGATACCCTTCACGGATTTTTTTGGATCGTGGTTCGATAATTGGGTTTTTTGTTGATACCACGATTACTAAGACTTAGATTTGTATGGTTCGATAGTAGGCATTCGAACGGCTTGATTGGTCTTCAGTATTATGAGCCTCATCCCATATCCTATAATACTCCCAGGTGACTGCGAAGCGGGTAAGTCAGGGTGGTCCGAGATGAATTGCTATTGAATAAGTCACATGGAAACTACCGAGAGCAAACGTGGCTCTAAAATATCAAAAAGCATATAGAACGAGAGAATACAAATTCAACTTTTGTATTAGCTCAGCTTATTTGTATCATACCTTTACTACCAGTATAAAACCCTTTGAGGTGGAGGGATCGAAGTACTTGCGTCGACGTAGGGTGCGCTCACAGTGAGGAAAAAACCACGATACACAGTGCGCAAGCTTAGACTGAAAAATTTAGTGTCGGCGCAACCTCATATTCAGAACTCGCAAAACCCTATTCGAGACGAGAATCCTCACAACCAGATCTGTCATCGGTCTCATTCCATCATTACTTCACTCGTGCGCTTCATTCATCACAGCTTGACCAAAATGGCACGCCAATCCGACGCCGAGGTCCAGAGCCAGTTCTCGTCCCTCTACCTCCAGCACGTCACCAAGGAGCTCGCCGAGGACCTGGACAAGGTCCGCACCGCGGACGACTTCAAGGCCGACTCAATCTCCTTCCTCGTGCACGCGCTGCAGCAGGGTGCCACGCAGTTCTCGATTGCGGACCAGCGCCGCGCTGTTTCTGGTTCAGAGGGCGAAGAGAAGGGCGGCAGCAAGTCATGAGCATGAGCAACTTGGCCATGAGGCCCAGAGTGAGATATACGCGGCCGATGTAGGCCATATCGGGCAGTGGGGAGTCTTCAGGATAGATCTCGCATCGACTTGGGAAGGAAGGAAGGACACCTCTCGAGCAAATGAGATCGAGTTTGCACCATGAACGGGAATCATTCCCATGAATCGGGGCTTTGCGGATGGACTTTCAGCGCGACGCGGACCAACCCAAAGGAAGTTCTTCAATCACGCCTCGAATCTGCCGGATTCCAACTCGAAGACCTGGAAGGTTGATTCTACAGTGCGCCTTCGCCTCTTCTCTCTCTCCAAAGCAGTCTTATTCTGCTTCTTCCTCCAGGTGCAAGCGGCCTACAGGACGTCCCTCTGTTCCGCAGCACATCTACTCACGCCTTCAAACACCCAAAGAGCATCCGCCGCATCCGCACTTGGGGAGCCACATCAATAGCTCCCTTCTTCACGAAACCCCTGAGGACATGATCATGACGTTCCGCCTTTCTGCCTCCTTTTGATAGCCTATCAACATGAAAACAAAGAACACAATACAGAAATTTGGACGTAGCATGTGCGAGAACAAACCTGTGCCGTAGACTTAGCAAGGATACGATTTCGAGCATTATTCTGTGCTTTGCCAAGAAGTGTTGACGGTTAGCCTCGACAACGTCAATCGAGTAGAGCATTCCGCAGGGAAGCAGGCCCAACCACAAATTGCGCAAAGTGGAAGCTGTGACAGGATAAGCAATAACAAAGTCATTGAAGCTCAGAGGTTTCATTTCATGCTAGAGTAATAGAGGAAATGGGGGCGGTATCTAGATTTATGATCTCAATCTGACACTCGAAAACTCTGCCTGTATTGCGAGGTCTAGTGATAGTAGTGTAGGGACGGTACTGTTGTAATCGGGATATGGCTTAAGTGGTGGAGATAGGATTAGATAGCATCGAGCTTGCTACTTTGGTTGCAACGATGAGCTCTTGTGAAGTGAAGAGGAGAATAACAAGGAAGCTCTCGAGTTATCGAGAGTATCACTATCCCCAATCGAGTCGGTCGTATAAGCAGAGCCGCAAACTATAGACTCCATCCCTATCACCTGGCTCTATTATCTAACACGGTTATGGTAGGCCAGCAAGCGGTCAGTGACTCTTCTTCTCTATTTCTCTTTTTTTTATTAATTAATAATAATAAAAGTGAACTATTATAGAATTTGTAATTTCTTAAAGGTATTCTAGGAGAATTTCAAGAAGTTTTTAGCAAGATTTTATTAGTTGTAAATTTTTTAAAATATATATATATATATATA
>PXOD01001163.1:0-29445 GCA_003012165.1 Paramyrothecium roridum | reverse complement strand
GCCCTCCTCAACTAAGAGCCCCGGTGCTTTAGGAGCGGGGACCAGCCAAATGTGACCAAGCCGCGGGATGCAGGGGCTGAAGCCGAGCCTGAAATTCCGGAGCCGGGGAGTCGTTACGGAGAGTCGGGTGGAATTGAAGCGAGCGTATATAGGGGCCTCGGCACCTGAGTTTATCTTAACCTTGACGGGTCAAGGAATAGCTAGGCATTTCAGAAAACAGTGCAAGTCATGTCGCCGGCCAGACTGAGCAGCCGGGAGCGTTGCATTTCTACTCCTCTAAATCCCATTGTTGCCATGCAATTCAATGATGTTCGTTTGTGGAACCTCGCTCATCTTTACCTTGTCCAGCTTTTGCGTGTTACTCCCGTAGATATTTCCGGACTAAATGGCACGCTTTGAATCGTAGCAATGAGGTGGCCACAAATTGTATCTTGCATGCAGCCTCGACGCGCAGGTCGAGCCAAAAGTCGACCAGCCTCAGTTGGTGAGAAAGCTGCTCAAGAATAAAGGAGGCAGGCCTTAGCAAATTGTAGTAATGAATGCCAAGCAAGCCTAAAAAGAACAGCCATGAATCCTCCACCTGCGAGCCAGCCAGGTATTTTAATCCTACCGTATTATGCCTCAAGAGGCCCCTGTATTGGGTGCTTCAGTACTTACGCAATTTGGTTAGTTACCAGTGTGTGTTTCCTTTTGGCCATTGCGTGTTCGAGGATGCATTCCTCGTTTCCTCGTTTTATGACGGCACTTTTGCCGCTTACCCATGCTGAGGCCTGGGGAGTCAGGAAGTGATCAGCGTGCGCAGCGCGGAGGCTAGGATGCTGAGCCGGACCAGGGTCCCTGAAATGATCCTACGGCACCTGTACAGTACGAATTTTCCTGGACGGGTCCTGCCAACAAGCCTTTGGAGAGGGCCAGTACCAGCAAATCATGTCATAATTGTTCGCACGAGTTGTGGCTCATGGCATATAGTCTTTCCTGTGGCCAATCCATGGGCACTAGAGCAGAGAAGGTGCATATATGGGGACAAAGACAGTCGCCGAGGTCCAAGCCACGGCCCTCTTGGCAGAGTACCTTCTCGGTCTCGGAAAACGCCTCATCTGGGAAAGATCTGCTGTGGAAAAGCCTCGTAGCTCTTTCAGGGAAAACCTTTCGATATTACGGTATACCACTCCTTAATAGTACTATGGTAGGGGAATGCATGGAAGAATGCATGTTTGGCGGACGCGCGGAATTAATCTAGACGGGTCCATGTTTCACTTCTATCGTGTTGTAATTACTCTGTCAACGTTCAGAGTTTGTGCCATGTGTCGGGTTTTGAAGGGCGGCACGAAAGGCTACTGGTACTGGTGGTGCTGGGCCCTGCACGGCTCGGTCCATGAGATCCCTGCATACAGTCTTTATGGTACCGTATCGGCAACGAGATTTCCCTCTCTGGTAGGGAGTTGTCTCTGCTCGCATAAGTTTAAACTTGGTTGTCCCGAAGCCACAAAGCACCAAATGTGATAGAAAACTATGCCCCTTCCCGATAGCCAAAAGCCGCTGCGTCCCAGCCTAGTTTCTCCATTTTCCCTCCGAGCATTCCGTACTGCATGCTTCGCTAACGAACTGCGGGCTTCTGTCTCGCGCTTTCAGTCTCCATCATGGGCTGGGTCAACAATGCCGAGGAGGGTGTGCTTACAGATGGGCCGATGATCACCGGCGTGGCAGCGGCCATGTCGGGGCTCTGCATCATTCTCGTGAGCCTGCGACTGTACGTGCGACTATTTCTGATCAGAGCATTTGGCCACGGTAAGAATGTCACGACCAAGGCGAGCATGCGCCCCGGCTTACATCTAGGCTCACTTATTGTTAGATGACTGGCTCATTGTTGTTTCCTTGGTGGGTTTGAGCAGCAGCCGTTAGAGTTTTGCGCTTTGGCCGCTAATCGGTGACAGATTGGCGCATGTGGCTACTCCATCAGCGCCATCGTTCGTGAGTGGCACTGCTCCGCATGCTCCCTAGCGTCACTCACAGTTTCATAGAGACGACATGGGGACTTGGCCTGAGATACCTGGAGGACATGCCTGATGAGAATCTCATCAACTTCGGCAAGGTATACTTTCCACTACACTGATTCGTGCAGTTAACCAAGTACTGACTGGCGATGCACAGTGGCAATATGGAGGAGCGCCTTTGTACGTTGTTCTGGAATACACTATAATGCCTCGGCTCACGAATTAACGTGATTGCAGTTACGTGCTCGGTCTGTATGGCTTCAAGATGAGCCTGCTATGTTCTTACATGCGATTCGTACCGCGGCCATATTACATCGCCTGTATCGCCATCGCAGTCATCATCACCATGGCACATATAGCCTTCGTCTGCGTCTTCCTGTTTATCTGCATCCCCGTACGAACATTTCCGAATCGATATCACTGCAATCACCGATTAACATAGACTACAGATATCGATGCAGTGGGACTCGTCAGTCACCGGTCGTTGTGCCGATACCGTCACCTTCTACCTGACCTTCTCGGCCCTTACGCTTGTATTTGACGTTGTGGTGTACGCCTCCCACACAGGCTTATCAATCGAATCTTGCTGACTGATGTACCATAGCATGGTTATCCCATTCCCGGTGCTTTTGACCTCGCAAATCCAGAAGCGGAAGAAGATCGTATTGCTAGGACTTTTCGCACTCGGCACATTCGTCACAATCATTCAGATCATTCGCATTCAGACGATTAAGAATCTGGCGAACTATCTTGACTCGGCAAAATCTATCCGGTGGTCCATCGTCGAAGTATGCATCGGCATCATCATCGCTTGCATCCCTACCCTTGCGCCGCTCATCAAGTACTACCACGAGAAGACACGAAGCGGAACAGCGAGCAACTCACGTCGACCGGCATCGAAATATGTACTTCAGTCATGGAAGACTGGAATGAGTGGACAGCGGCCACCAGGAAACGACTCGGAACGAGAGCCTGGCATTGAGACGAGGATTATCGCAAGTAGTGGCGACAGCACCGAGAACATACTTGATACCTCGGGAATCACGAAAACAACAGACGTCCATATCATGAGAGGCCGTGTGAGCAGCGAATCGAGCGATATGGGAGGCAGGGCATGATGCAGCTGGAGATGTTGCTCTGAGATGGAGTGTGCCCAAGCCAGCAGTTGAACGGTTTACCGCCCGAAATACGGGTGAATGACGGCCGATGTCCAAATATTATATTCATGAACGCGAATCATACTTGCCTAGCATGTAGGTATGAGCGCATAATAGCTGCCGTTTGCAGGGACAAGCGGCATGAAGCCAAGCCATTCGTCAGGTTATCACTGATCAGGCGTGAAGTCAGCTACGCTGGAGAATAACAAATGACCTGATGCATCATCGTGACTTGAGTGAGCTGGTTGGAAACATTCTCCTGGCGATGATGTCGAAACATTTTTCAAGTAGTCTCTTTAGCGTCACGAAGGTTCTTCAAGGATCGCCTTAGATTCAAACAGAGCTTTCGAAATGACGATTCCTACCTTCAGTGTCCAAGCTCTGTTATGTGAAGATGAAGTTAGTCCAATTTTCATACCACTAACGAGAGGTAAAGGGAACAACTCCACCTGGTCAATCACGCCATCTCACGACAATACCACGGTAGCTGTATTGACCCGCCATGTTATCATTGTCGCGATTTCCCTGCCATTAGTATGTCGACTCGGTCAATCGTGTGCCTAAATGGAAGCCTCGATTACGTGACCAACAATATGTTAGGTGGATGAGAGATCTCGAAACCACGATATGAGATCACAAGTATGGGTCAAGTTCTGTTCATGGTGAGAACGACCAACTTGCGTCGGGAAACTGAGCGATTGCTAGCGATAGTTTCGAGCCGTCACCGCGATATTTTGTCACGTTCCTCACGTACCTCCTCCAGACACGCACGTCCTATCCGCTGCGTGTTCCCAGAGCACTAAGCTAATGCATGTCATTTAGTTGGAGATCACACCGGTAGCTCAAAAATGACGTGCTTCCGAAAAGCCATGCCTAATTTAGTTCATGATTTGTCAAGCCACTAGTCTAGTTGGGAGCGACACCGGCAAGCTCTCCTCACCATCATCTGGTGTTCACATCATTGTCATTCTGGCCCGAGGCATATTTGCATAAGTTTTTTTTTCGAATGAACATTTTTTGAAACAAGCAACAGTGATAGAATAGACTCATTGACACCTCACATGATGTCGGCACCGGTTCTGGACCACGTCATCATCCTTGTTCCGCAGTCGTTCCTGGACTCCCCACCTTCTTGGCTGTCGGATGCGTTCACGCTCTATCCTGGTGGCAAGCATGTGGACGGCGCGACTCAGAACACGCTGGTACTTCTTCCTGACGGAAGCTATCTCGAGTTCATTGCATTTGTGCCAGGCGCCGACCCCGCCTTGAGACAGAGACACAGGTGGGGCCACAAGCATGAGGGCACCGTGGTAGACTGGGCCTTGACCCTTGTGTCAAACGGAGAAGGTCAGGCCAAGCCTGAATCTTCAGATCACGTCGTTGGGGAGGAGGCATTTGCGAGGCTTCAACAACAAGTTCGGGATGCGCACGCCGGAATCGTCTATTCCGACCTGGCCAAGGGTGGACGAAAGAGACTTGACGGTGTGGAACTCAAATGGGCAATCTCAAGTGGCCAATGGGACGGCGAGAACAAGGGACGATTTGAGCCCGGTCAAGTTCCATTTTGGTGCCTTGACAGCTCTCCGCGCAACCTCAGGGTGCCGTATGAGCAACCCGACGTAGCCGTCCATGCAAGCGGCGTGACTGGTGTAGCTCACCTCGAGGTCCAACGTGTGAAGGAAGTGGACGGCAAGAATGCAGCACAAGTATACGACGCCCTGTTCGAAAACGCAGGAGACAACAAGTGGAAAGTAGGGTCGCCATCCGATGCATCGTTGCACCAGGCTAGTACGGTCAGTTTCGCTGAGGCCGAGGGCGAAGGGCAAATCAAGGTATCATTCTACACCAAGGACCCCACGTGGGCTGGCAAGTCGATCGGTGGCAAGGTCGGCGATTACGAGCTTCGCTTCGAGCTGGGTGCTTGAGTCAAGGTGGTCAGCTGAGTCAAATCTAAACATGTTTGCGAGAGATAATGACACTGCTTCGCGACAAATGAATCGATGCACCGATATCAAGTGTTCATACTTATGCTAAGGCTTGTTGCAAGAACCACTTATGGAGATCATAGATGATGAATCATTCTAGTTCGTTGTCAGGTTCTTGATGACACGTCTCTCTAAGCTAGTTTTTATCACCAAAGCACTCTATTGCACTAGAGTGATGTTATGAGACATATGAATGCGGCTACAATTCTGCCACTCCACAGGCCCTAGCACCAGTGCTCACTTGGTTATATGTAGTTCGACGTCCCTTCTTGCACATAGTTGTGGAATCAACGAAGCACATATGATACGTGGTTCTTTTGACGTTTATTCAGCTCAACCACATCGCTGGGTAGGAGTCCACTTGGGGTTGGGGTGTTCACCTAGTTTCCATGTTAATAAATGGATAGCCATTGACCGATGCAGCAACTTACCGTCGATAGTGGTGAATCTCAAAGCGGCTGTGTCGTGCTTCTTAACATCAATCGAGAAGCTCTCTGAAAACTCGCCGAGGTCCTTTCCTGTCCACATATCGTGAACCAGGAATTTCCTGTGGTGGCTGGAACGCAGGCCAGGCACTTCCTCGAAGACAACGCTCAGCTCCTGCTCCTCGTCCTCAGTGTTGAGCAAGAACAGGTGGATGCCCTTGACACTTGTGCCGACCCAGTGGCTGGGTGGGTGCAGAACCTCAGGCGTCGTAGGACCAACTGGGCCATCGAGACCAAAGGGTCGGATAGCGTCGGAGTAGACCTTGTCTTGGTTGAAATCAATCAGCTCCTTGTTCTTCAGGATAGCCAAGATGTCGTCCTGGATGCCTTCAAGCCTGGTGC
Organism: Paramyrothecium roridum; assembly: GCA_003012165.1. Taxonomy (NCBI): domain Eukaryota; kingdom Fungi; phylum Ascomycota; class Sordariomycetes; order Hypocreales; family Stachybotryaceae; genus Paramyrothecium; species Paramyrothecium roridum. The sequence goes on along the minus strand of PXOD01001163.1, from coordinate 23,482 downwards.
CGATAATGAGGGGGCTTTTGAGGGCTGCCCAAAGGGCGAAGTGGCTCCTGCTCTCTTCGTATGTCAAGTTACCGTTTCCAACCTCCAGCATGTCCCAGTCGTTGTGGCCCCAGAAGCCAGTGTCGTTCCAGTGTCGCGCAGCCTGGTTCAGAATGGGCATGAGGCCCCAGCTCCACTGCCACTTGCCGGCCCATTCGGGGTAAATGTCACCAAACATGCGCCAGCTGTGGCCGGTTTCGTTACCCCATCGCTCGACGTGGGCGTGGCCCCAGGCGCAGAGAGAGTACTGGATGGTACGGTTCTGAGCCAGCAGGGCGTCGAGCATCTGTCGGTATCGAGTGGCGGTCCTGGAGGTGCCCCAATCGTATCCGGGAGGAGTAACGGGGTTGTTTGGCTCTTCGGGCCAGTAGGTGTATTCGTCTACCCATTCCTCTGGGACGTTGCAGTTGTCGTACTTGAGGTCTGTTATAATGATGAGAAGATGCACTTCGCATAAAGCTGAAATTCTTACTTACAGTCAATGCCCCACTCAGCGAAGGTGGCTGCGTCAATATCCTCGTATCCAAGGGAGCCTTCAAAACCTCCACATGTGAGTGTTCCTGGTGCGTGTTAGTCGCAAAATTCTCGTCTCAATGCTATCGTAGGAGGACTGACCAGCATCGGAATAGATACCCAGCTTCAAGCCCTTGGCATGAACCTTTTTTGCCAGACCGTCAATACCGTTAGGGAACTTGACTGTATCAACGATGATTTTGCCCGTCTCGTTGCTTCGGCGCAGCTCCTTGTTGCTCCAACAGTCGTCGATGTTGACATATTCGTAGCCGACGTCCTTGAGCCCCAGCTCAACGAAGAGCTCTGCAACCCTCACGAAGACGGCCTCATTGATGTCACAGCCATACTCGTTCCACGAGTTCCAACCCAAAGCCGGGAGGCGTCCTGTGCCATCGGGGCTGACCAGTGCCGCGGCGCCAACGGCGAGGGCGGGTGCGACGAGGCCTAGATCTGCTCGCATTGTGAGTTAGGCTCCACAGAGTGTGTAGACAACGGATGCTGGACAAGGACAATAGCGCAGGTGCCCGCTTTAAGGGGAAACATGGAAACAAAGACAACAAGTCTTGCGGCAGCGGGGTAGATTGCTGCGATGTAACTCAACTCACTGTTGCCCATGCTAGCCAGAGGGACCTGCATGGCGATGCCGGGATCCATAGCGCTAGATCAAGCTGTTATTCGCTTTGTTTTTACGACAATAGAGGGCTTTTTTGCGAAAGTCCCTTGGCATTAGTTTGCTATCAACTGTTCCAGCACCTTTGATTGGACAATGGATCTGCAGCAGGGTGGCCGACAATGCAGCGAGATCCCGAAATGGTGCTGGAGGTTGGAGGCAACAGTCGATCAAGAGACGGGTGCTGAGCCTCCGGTGGCTATATCTAGGATTCGAAGGGCTCAAATAGGGAAAGGTGAGGTTGTGGTGTTGATCGGGACGGTGAGCCGTTGGGGTCTGATCCAAGCCAATCCTGTTTCGATCAGCGGACTGTCTTGCTCCACAGCGAGGTGAGCGAAGGAATTGGAGACGCAAGTGAGGGGGCCGCTGCTCCCTGTCTAAGCGAAGGCGTTCCCCGCGCTGTAAGACGGGGTTCGGTGTGAATCAAAGCGCCTTGAATTTGGGGTTTCGGTGGGGAGACGACAAGCGAGATCCGAAGGAAACACGTTGGGCGATACAGCCGGCCCGAACCGATTTCGACGCCACATGATATTCCAATTGAGAGGTCAGTCTTGCTTGAAATTGCATTCGAAGGACCTAGATTTTTCATGGGTCTGATTCATTGCTGGCCAACTTCTCACTCCCGTTCCCTTCGCGGGAAAATTGACCTTGCGGAGACCCCATGCCTGCTCAACAGGGCGGCACAGGCTGAAAGTGCGTGGTTGTGCATTAGGCCAACCAATTGCCTTCAAACATGATCCGTCGGTTATTTGCTTGCATATAACGCTTCCTGCAGCCGATCCCATTGGGACTGAGCTCAAAGTGTAACTTGTGTACGGGGTCAAAATTGCCTGCGCTGTTTTTGAGTGGGATCTCATTGAGTGAAGCACGCAAATTCGAGCTTCACTTTGATTTACTCCTGTATACAGGACGGGAATTATAGCATTCCTGGGTCAGCATATCTTCAGCCTGACGAAATTTGGTAAATTTTTCAGCTTTAGCCTTAGAGGCTTGTCCATACTCGACGAACTCATTCCATTGACTATAGAAACCTTCCAGGATACTAAATTTATAGGGACCTACAGAAATGGGCAATCGTTTAAAGGAACTCATGCTTGTGCTTCTTCGGGTTCACACGAAGGTTGGTAGCTGCCTTAGGATCGTAGCAAGGCTGAGGGGCGGCCTCCTTGCCTTGGAGTGTAACTACTGAGACGGACATGGTGACGTAGTCGGCGATTTGGGCGGCATATCGGAGATGATAGTTGGTGGAGGTGTCGTAAATGTTACTGACGCACAGCTGCTGGCCGTCCTTGCCTAGGACTCCATCCGGCACCTTGACGTGCAGGCGCAGTCCTTGGCCAGCGCCCTTCGGCTGGCCGTACAGATCACCCCTCACGCACTGGAATACCTCCTGGGGATTAGGGATGGGAATCAGGTTTGCCTGTTCCGCCTCTCCGTCCGTGTCGACGGTGTCATACATGAAGTTGGACCAGTCAACCGAGTTGATGTAGAGGGCAACCGGATCGGCAACAGAAACACTCTGGCCACCCCGGGCAACCGTGTTGACAGTAGCTCCGATCTACCGCATGTTAGTCTTTCTAAGAAGGAACGTTTTCATAAAATGCAATCTTTCTCTCGTGCTTCCTCGTCAAAAATATAAGGAGAAAATGGTGCAAGAAATGTATTCTTACCGTTGGGTCCGAGTTTCGGCCTGGATTGCCATATTTGGAGCACAGAATGAGCTGGTTACCATCCGTCACCACCTTGCCTTTTTTTCCACGGATCACCGTTGCTTGAGCTGCGATGTCAATCTCGGCGCCAAGAGTGTTGTTTGGCTGAATCAGGTGGGAGATGCTTCCCGATGTGGACCAGATGTTCCAGTAATTGTAAGGGTTGTACACTTCGGCACCAGTCTTGGGGTCCGTAAGGAAGAAGTCGCCGTCATTCATATCCTCGGCGCGATCTGGGTTCAGTTCCCGAACTTTCTTGAGGAAGTCCTCCTTTTGATAACTGGCGAAGACTTGCCAATACTAAGAGAGAACGGTGAGAAATTTGTGACGCCAGCCACGAAAGGAACAGGAACAATAAACCTACTTCAGGCCCCTCGCAGGTGAACTCGGCATTCAAAATGTTGCCATCATCATCTCGGTTCACAGACCACTCGAGGTATTCATCTTGGAACATTCGGCTTGCGTCTGCAACCTGCCAACGAAGAGGTGTGCCGTTGTAGGCAGTCGCTACCTGTTTTTTGTTAGAGAGTGAATGGAATCCCAAGAATCATGGTCGAGAGTTTCTTCAAACTGACCAGCTTGGGAAATGCTTTCCATCTAGCCGGGGACGGAGTCTGTCCCACGTTGAATGGGGTCACAGTTCCATTAAAATATTGAGTTAAGGGAGTTCGTCCCGGGGAGACCACACTCGGATCAGCACTGGCAAGGCGTTCATTAGTACTTTGCTGCAAATTAGTGTCTAGGAGTGCTGGACCTACTTGATCTCCCCAGTCATCCACATTGACACATACTTGTCCGACCAAATTTTCCTGGTGTCTTTGGTAAAGTCATCCAGGTCGGCCGGGGGCCTGAACGCAGGGATAGTTGAGGCATTGAAAGACATATCGTCGTGATGTGAAAGGATTCAGCGAAAATGGGACACTATGCAAAAAGTTGTTTGCTATTGTTCGGATGGAGTCTGTGTGGTTGTTTGATCATAACCTCTTTTTCGTGAATGAAGGGAGGATCGCAGAAGCATTAAAATACCTTCCTCGTGGTCAGCCATTATGGTGAACACTATCGATGTCAACCAAGCTATTCCAAAGTCTTTTCGTCCTTGGATTAATTGCCGGGAGCAGCTTGTCATTCATGCGGCCCGACTCCAGAAAGCTAAGCTGACCGGAATGGACCGCTACTGCATACATTATTGAAGCTGGTAGGACTGTGGCTAGCTGAAATGCTATCTGCATCCGATGTTTCATTTTCGATATCGAAGCTACCTTAAGGTGAACTGTCGGACACCTACATTACACCTAGCGGCCTGAAGCCTCGTGAAGTGATTGAGTAATTGGTCGATAAGCTGCGCGAGGACGGATCTGGACATGCCAGGGCATATATCGAGGTCAGCAAAATTGGTTGTTGTAACAGCCCTACATTCGGTCAGCCATGGCTACGATCCAATCAATGCCTTCGCAAATAGAGGATGACCATTTCAACCCTTGGGGCTGCTTTCCAATGATCACACAAATCCTTATACAGGGGTTCAATTGCAGTCGGCAATGACATACCGGGGAATCCCACGCAGCTATCCGTCAGCCCTAGCGGGCGGTTTGCAGAGACTACTGCTAATTCAGCCGTCACCCAACCCGCCTAGTTCGTCCGCTTTGGGAGATTGGTATGCTGACTATGCACTATTCGCAGAGTGGCGTCAAGAGAGCAGCTGAGTGCCCATGCAAATAGTATTTCGAAAATGAAGGGGCAGGCTGACCTCCAGACCGCTTCATGATCTAGTTGAGCCATGAGGTAGGTTGCCAAGACTTCTACTATTGCCGAAGAGGGCATGATCACGATCTATAAACATTGCAGGGAGGGCCTTCAATTCGCTGTATTCCGACCGAATATCCAGGGGACCACGATGCAATTCACGTCTTAAACCTCCAATCTCTGCTCCTTTCTTGTAACATTGAGGACCAAGGTATCGTGAACATGGCATCCATCTGGAAAAGACAATTTACTCGTCAGGATGGTGCCGATAATGACACCCCTCTTCCCATTGCAGACCTCCCCACCGGTGACAGTTTTGCGCAATGGCTCAGTGCCAAGAACAGAACCTCATACCGGTATCTGGATCAAATCCTGTCTGATGTCAATGGTGAGCATACTCCGGAAACCTACCGCTGTACATTCTGTTCTCACAGTCTTTGTTTCATGGTACAGGAGATTCAGCTTACAACATGCAAATATTCGCCATTGGGGACGGATCCTACATTGACCAGACGACTGTCCCAGGCGGATGGTTCAACCCTCATGTTCGGCTCTTGGCAGTGATTGCACCCAACAGTAATCCGACACTCAGATTCTTTGCAGTGGGGCCCTTGGACGTGCAAAATCCCAATGGGTTTCTGCAGGTTGCCAGCTGGGACGGCAAAGTCTTTCACTTCTACGCAGTATGTATCAGATCATTTTTTGACATCAGACTTTCTGTACTCAAGAACTTATAGGTTGAAGACATCGGCGCCTCGGGCGGTGTAAGGGATTGGACGTATCAGGCAAATTCTCTAGATGCGTTCACAGACGGCGCCTCCTATGATGCATCTTATCTTGGTCCCTTCAATGGGCATGTCAATGGAGGGACAATCATGAAGGAGATTCATGCGTAAGTTCCTTACAGACCCCGTGGCTCTATGAGTAATTTTGCGAAACGAGGCACTAATATATGGCGGTTTAGGCCCTGGTACCATTGGCTAAGTGCATCTAATCCAGACTTCATAGCCTGCCTTTCGACAGAAGCCATTGAAAAGATCAAGAAGGTCCCTTATCTTATTGGCAATGATGGCACCCCATTGGGCGGCGAAAATATAGTCATGGCAGATGAGCTGGAGAGCATCGTTGAAGAGTCTCTCATCGACTGGTATGGGACGCGGGTCCATAATGACTTCTGTGACCCGAAAGACCCTTCCAACCAGACACCTTTGGAACAGCCCAAGAACATACATCGGTGGATGGCGCATCTACTGCTCACTACTACAGTAAACTTTGCGGCATCAGCTACGAGCGGTGCCACAACGTATACCATTCCGAATGACCACTTTTACAACCAGGAGCTCCTGAGTCAGCTCACTTTTACAAACAAAAAGAAGATCGCGGTAAGGTCACATCGCTATCTACCCGACTTCATGTCTATTGCTAATAAAACTATCAGCCGGATATGTTGCCTATTTTCAAAGTAAACATGGACATGTATGAGTCCGCTGTTCAGAGTCTGCGCTTGAGTCTCCTCCAAGAAGTTGTTGAAGACAAACCTGCAGCATCCGCTGAGAATCCCTACATTTACCTAGCCAGGGGCACTTTGGGAGGCGGCAAGCAAACCGATTCATATGATATCACCACTTTTGTGGAAACCTTGCCGAACTCTGAAGGAGTGCCGTTCGTCTGCCTTCAAACGTCAATCGAAGATGCACAGGGAGTTCTCTCCATGCAGAAGAATATCCAGGGCCATGGCAAAAAATACCCCAAAGGACTACTTTCTGACACTTTCGTCCAAGCCATTCTCATGGTTGACTTTTGCAATCCAGTGTACAGCTGGAGAAGAGGCGTCTTGATGCGCTACCTTCCTTCAGTTACGTCTCTCACGCAGGCTTCAGGTTCTCCCATCTATGATCTGGAACAGCAATTTGTGGCAGAAATCTCCAAGTCGACGTTTACAAGCGATGCTGATAGTCCAGAGAGTCGGTTTCTTCTGTACTATAACACTCCACCAGCCGACTTGCAAAAGATCCTGCTTGACTATTTTAGCAAAATTACCAAGAACCTCAAGACCCAACAAGGAATTTACAACTACTTGATGCTTGCCGAGTCGCGCAGGAGGCTATACCGTCCACTTCCCCTGGACGAGTTTGGCGCCCAGCTTCCTTACGCCCTCGCTCTAGGAACTGATTGGCAGGGTGTGGAGATGAACGCCAATGGTGGCCTGGATCCAATACCACAACGAGGTCTTGAATTTTTCCAGAGTTGGATGGGGTCACTACATGGTTATGATCCTCACATTCTGCCTTCTCAAGATGTTCAACCTCAACATACCGCGCTGCGGGCAAGCCCTTCTCGTTGTCCAGTCATGCGAAAACGGTCAACCGAACGCCGCAATGGCGTAACAGAATCAGCAATGTCCTCGGTCCACATTCAAGACACAAAGAGGCAAGGGAAAGCCGTAGTGGTTTCTGACCCAACCTGGGATGGCAACGTAAGAGACTTGTTTGCGAAACCATACTGGGTTTCCGACCCAGTCTCGACTGGACAATGGTGGATTTCGGCCATGGGTAAATGGAGCCCAGAAACGCCTAAGGAATTGCATTTGGACCTTTCTGATCCAGGCTCTGTCCAATATAACGTAGTGACAATTTACCAACACTTGCGTTCCAAGTCGATGCCCATTACGGATGATCCTTCCGAATATTGGCCAGAAGAAGCGCTCGAAACATTGAGGAACTGGGCTAACCAAGGATTTCGTACCACCTCCAACGATCCCATCAGCACAAAGACAGTTATACCGGTGCCAAACGACCCCCCTCTGAAGCTACGCAAAGATATCTTGTCCTTGACAAGCACAGAGCTGCAGACATACCGCGAGAAGCTGGACACTGTACTCAACGTGGGCAATCTCGACTCAAAGTGGCAAGAGCTTGGGCTCATTCACGCAGAATGGTGCCTTCACTACCAAGAGGCCACATTCTTCTGGCACCGAGCCTATCTGAACTACGTAGAAAGCCTCATAGACTTCCCAATCCCATACTGGAACGGCTTTGCTGCCGACACCAGCGACATCAACTCACCTCATGCGGGTCTACCTTCCATCTTCTTGGAGGAGAGCTACATCAACTCAGCCGGCGAGACGCGTCCCAATCCACTCAAACACGCCCTAGCCTACAATGGAAAGAACAAAAATGGAACTGGACAGTACGTCGAGCGCTATGCTGCCCTCACTCATGGACCAGACCCGAAGAACCCTGAGTGGGTTAACAAGGTCCATTTGTTTGACACCTATCACAAGCAAATCGCTGTAGCCTTGAGCATGCCCAAGTTCAGCGTAGCCGAGGACTCAACGGGAACTACCGGGTTGCCCTGGGCCAATATAGGCGCATTCACGGACAACCAAGACCCTAGTCTGTATCCCAAGTTCGCCAAAGACTCCTATTTTGATGGAAACTTTGAGCTGGCGCATGATAATTACCACGGCTGGGTAGGTCCCGACATGGCCGACAACACGTACACGGCGTTCGACCCGATCTTCCTTTCTTATCACGCCAACATGGACCGCATCGTCGAAATGTACATTCGACAAAAGCCCAACCAGCAACTCACGTCCAACTTTCCACTCCAGCCATTCCTGAGCAACGGAACCGCGGTTTCGTATACAGACCCCCGCAAGTACGCCTACACGACTACCGGTGACATGGCCAAGCCGACGCAGGCACTGGGCTATCTCTATGCTCCTCCGGCGACCCCCGACTACATAAACATACAGACTAGCATCACGGGTGTTCACAGACGAATGAAGCCTGCGGGGGGCAGTTCGCTTCTTGTGAGTAACCAAGCCGGGTCACAGAGGCTCGCCAACGCCAACAGCACTTCGCCGAAGCCTAGAGTTGTGTTCAATATTGGCTGCAGTGGAGAAAGCTACCAGATTGATGTGTTTGTCTCTGGTGCGAAGTCTCTTGTACCAGATCCTGTTGAGAACCCAGATTTTATCGGGCGCGTGACACGACTGGGGATGGGTCCCGGACGCGGCCCCACGAAAGGTCTGCGTGAGGCTCAAAGCTGTCGAAAGGCCACCGTTGCGAGGGTGCTGGATGCATCTCACTGCCAAGGGTCGCTGCAGGAGACGAGAGGGGTTCAGCTTGTTGTTACGGACTTGCAGACAGGCGAGAAGGTGGAAGAGGCAGAATGGAAGGGTTGGAATGGTTTTGAGGCCAAGGTGATCTGGCTCTGAGTGTGGTTTCTAACACTGGTGGTCGAAGCAATCTGTCTCGAAGCCTTAAGGCTCAATAAGTTTCGCTTTGAATTGGTTATGTAGGCCAGATCAGTTTTGCAGAGTCTATTTGAGACTCCAAGGGATTTGTTCTGAGTAGACGAAAAAAATCGAGGCAGTCTTCGTTTACTTACCTCCCTTGTTAGACAAGATAAACCAGGTCGTAAATTGGTGTCACGGCTGAGCTTGTGGGGCCGCTGAAGGGAGCCAATGTGATTTCACAAACCGAATTATTGGGCAATGGTCTCGCTATTTCGTCATTCGACAATAAGCCAATGAGATAAATCAAGTTCTCATTTAAAGCATGAGGCACCGGTCTTCCGAAGATCAACATGTCATTCGTCGCATAATTCTTCGAACCTGCACGGCTACCCTATACACAGTCTGTACTCAGCACGTCAGGAAGATCGAAGGCGAATACGAATGCCAATGCGGGGAAAGAAATGAGCTGAGTACAGTAGAGGAGGGAAAAAGGCGGACCGAGAGCCGCTTGCGCCTGAACTTCGTATGAACTTCGTGTGAGCTTCGGCTGAACTAACATTAGTGGGCGAATCGGAAACACACCAAGTCCAAACCGAGGTTGATATCGTTAGGTGATTGGTGACTTGCGTGGGGGAGCCTCGCCGTCGTTGGTCTTCTGGTCGCTTCTTCGGACCCGTCATCCGCGTAGCAGTGACATTGGATTACATGTGAGCTTCTTCTGGGGGAATCTTATGTATAAAAGTCCTTGTACGGACTTTGACTCTCAGACATAGACTCACCATATCTTCGACCCCCACTGCCCCCTCTCACACGCTCTGCCGTTGATCTTTGCCTGCAATGAGTGTTTCACCAAAACCTGCTGCCGTAGACCCGGCATACGAGCATCTGCGATGGCGCGAGATCGAAGCCGGCGTTTGGACCCGAGATATTGACGAGATCGAGGAGTTCTATGCAGCCATTGCCAAGTTGTGGGAAGGCAGTGGCCACATGTATTTTGCTATCACTGGCCACATTTCCCTCAGTGTTTCTGTATCCGACAGTGATGCGACGGCAACTGGGCAAAAGTTCGATGAAGCACTGGGCAAGGCATGGAAGGCTTTGCGAAATCAACACCCAGCCATTGCATCCCAGACCCTCCTTGAGCCCAACAATGGCAAATTCGAGAAAATATTCAAGGTCAACAGCCCTGACTGGTTCGAGAAAACCTTTGTTCGTGTCGATAGTGGACAAACTGGCATTGATTTTGCAAACTCGGATCCTCCTGCTCCCAAACTGCCGACACTTTTCGTCCTCAGTCCAGCAGTGTCTTCCGCAGATGGCCACATTCGGCGCGATCTTGTCCTTCGGTCGCCCCACGACATCATGGACGGCGTTGGCACGCTCATGCTGCTCAATACCTTGGTTCAGCTAACAGCCGAGGCTCTTACCCACGAGGATGCGTTTTCCGTGTCGACGGGCGATGCGAACATTGGTGAACGTCTTAGCCCTCCATACCGGATTGCGGCAGCAGTGCCCCCTTCCCCCACAGCAAGCATGAAGGAGAAGCTTGCGCGAATGGTATTAGAACAAGAGAGAGACGCAAAGATAGAGCAATTGCCTATTGCTGGCCTCCCGTTCAAGCAAGGCGAAACTGTTCCTGGGGTGCACAAGCGCGTGGAAATCACTCTGGCCGAAGACGAAGCCAACAAGCTCATCTCTGCCGCCAAAGCGGTCGGTGCAACTGTCACCCATGTCTTCCATGCAGCCATTGCGCTCACCCTGCGTGATCTGCAAGAGAAGACGACCGAGGCCCGCCGGGTCCAGTACGTGAGCTACATTCTACGCAACGAACGAGCGGCTTGCAAACCGCCATACAATGACCATCGGCACGCTGCAGCCCTCTATCACTCCGTCTCTGGTGGTAAACTGACAGTTGAAATGACTGTTCCCTCGGCGTCGTCTGATCCCAGCACAAGCGTTGCGGAAGATAAAGAAGAGTTCCTCCGGGTGCTTCGCCTGATGACGGATTTCTATCAAAATGTCCGCAACGATCCTGACCACTATGCCATTGCTCCGAACCTGTGGGCCAATGGGGTACCGAAGCTGCCGGTGCCCCTCGATCCCTCGAAACCGCTTCCAGTGCCGGCACCCGAACTTCATCCCTCCGCTTCGATCTCCAGCATGGGCAAGCTCGATAGCATCATCAAGGCTCAACAGGGTCCTATATCTGTGAACAACCCTTGGGTCACAGGCGAAGAGCTGCGCAGCGGCTTAGGGTTGTTCCTCGGCGCCTTCAAGGGGCAATTGTCGTTGAGTGCTGCATATAACGATGCTTGGCATGACGAGGAGGAGATTAGAGGCTTCTTGAAGCATTGCCTTAAGTTGGTCAATGAAGGGTTCGGACTGTAGGATGTATTGAACAGATTATGCCAGTGAAACTTTCAGTCCAGCGGGCTTCCACAAAGGCACTTTCCCTATAATCGTGAAGCTTCAAAATCCAATCTGAGTTTAACAGGCTTGATACAGTGCATGAAAAGCCCTACTAGACACGTAGAGTATTCGCCCAAGACTATAACTGTAATACGGCATCGAAGGTCACAGCACAGCGGTCTTCAATGAACCCTAAATACGCGGTGGACAAGAAAGCAAACTCAAGCGACTCTCCATATTCAGCCTAATAAGTCTTCCCGAAATCCCTGCGAAATAGCAATTGTTAACATGAACAGTTCGTCTGATTAAGATCGATTGGTAAGATCAATTGCAATCTTCCCAAGTTGGTCGTTGGCGATGGCGCTATTTGGCCTCCCCCACAAAGCTGCAGAAATCCGGGAATAAGCTATCGATCGGAGGTTTTGTCGCTATCTGCTTTAAATCGAGCTTCTGGAATGGCTATTTGTCAAACTAGTACCGAAACCGTTGAAGATTCGAGCATCCTTATCGGGAGACTCTTATAGCTTCCTTTCTGGGACAAGCGAGCATCTCGATAGCCGAGAAGCCCATGCACAGATGCAGCACACCTTTCGATCGCCATGACGAGGCCAGGCATGAGTGCGGAGTCGATTGTCCGCGGGCCGCGATCTCTGCTCAATAAATATGCCCACGCGACGCTCGTGGTCCCGACAAACTGGTAGCTGGATCCAGGGCACTGTGGTTTCGGCAGCTATCGCATCTATCTTGTACGCAGCCATGGCACCGCTGAACCGTTTCCTTACGAGAGTCTGCGGCCTCTGGCTGGGCATCGCAGCTCTGACATCCTGCTCTACCAGTATGTTGAAGACACCATAATTCTCGTCATCTCTGCTGATGTCGTCTTAGTCAAGGGCCAGCCGTTCCCCAGCTTGATTGATGTCACGATTGACGACCTCAATGGCGGCCTCGAGAGTGGTCTTTTTACCAGTGTCGACCTAGTTAAAGCATACCTAGGTCGCATCGAGGAAGTCAACGACGAACTCAACGTCGTGACAGAAATCAACCCGGATGCGCTTCAAATTGCGGCAGAGCTCGATGAGCTCCGGAAAAGCGGTGATGTCAAGGGACCGCTGCATGGCATCCCAATCCTCATCAAGAACAACATCGCCACCGACGACAAAATGAACAACACTGCAGGTTCGTGGGCCTTGATTGGTGCCAAGGTGCCCCATGACAGTTTCATGGCCAGGAAGCTGCGCGAGGCCGGCGCCGTTATTCTAGGCAAGGCGAATCTCAGCCAGTGGGCCAACTACAGGAGCAGCAACTCCACAAGCGGATGGTCGGCGCATGGCGGGCAGGTCTACGGGGTCTACTACCCCGGCATGGATCCGAGTGGCAGCTCCAGCGGCAGCGGCGTAGCGTCGGCGCTCGGCCTTGCTTTGGGTGCGCTTGGAACAGAGGTACGTGACTGTGAGAATGCTGCATTTCCGTATCTTACAGAATCTAGACTTCGGGCTCCATTGTTTCCCCTGCTCAAAGGAGCAACCTGGTCGGCATCAAGCCCACTGTAGGCCTGACCTCACGCCATCTGGTCATCCCCATCAGCGAGCACCAGGACACCATCGGCCCCATGACACGTACCGTCAAGGACGCTGCCATCATTCTGCAGTCCATCGCCGGATACGACACCAATGACAACTACACCCGCGCGATTCCCCACTGCGGCAAGATCCCTGATTATGTGGCGGCATGCAAACCTGGCGCCCTCAAGGGAGCCCGCATCGGCGTGCCCTACAATATTTTGCCAAGCAGCTCATCTGCCGACATTGCTGGATTCTGGGACGCCGTTGAGGTCATGCGCGCCGAGGGGGCTGAGATTGTCTCCGCCAACTTCACGATTCCCAGCCCTAGTACAAGTTCCGTGATTCTGGAGGTCGACTTCCTCACAAATGTGGCCCAGTACTTTGCCCAGCTAAGCTATAACCCCAACAACATCACCACTCTCGAGGAGCTCCGTGAGTTCACATGGTCGTTCCCTGACGAGGAGTACCCGGAGCGCAACACGGCGCGATGGGACGCCGGTCTTGCTCGTGGCTTCGACAACACGGACAAGAGGTTCTGGGATGCGCTCCAGCAGAACTACTACTTCGGTGGAGAGGGTGGTCTCCTCGGCGCCATCGAGCGCAACAATGTTGATGCGATTGTCACGCCGACAAGCTACTCCGCTGGCCGCGCTGCCATAGTCGGCGCCCCAATCGTGACGGTGCCGCTGGGATTCATGCCCAACACTACCACTGTAACACGAAACTCGTGGGGCCTCGTTACTGGCGGACCCAACTTCCCGTAAGTTCTCATATAGCGAGCGAATGCTGCAAGCAAACGACAACTGACGTCGGCATTTCAGATTTGGTGTCAGCTTCCTCGGTGACCTTTTTTCGGAGGAGAAGCTCATCGGCCTGGCCTACGCCTTCGAGCAGAAGACGCTGGCACGAAACAAGGTCCAGCCCTACATTGTGCCAAGCTTCGAGTTGGGAGATGTGGTGGGGTTTTAGAGCTTTCTGAGCGCGAAAGAACACACGTAGCTTGATGTGTGCATTCGAGGTTGCTGGAATCGAAATAACTCGCCATCGCATTGCAAATGTCCCCATGTGAGATTGTCCCAATTCGTGTTTGTTCTGCCAAGCTACACTGCAAGCCTCGAGTGACGAACGCGGCCATTAGTCAAGCGAGATCAAGGCAGGCCGGGTAACAGATGCCGGTGTTTCCATGACAAAACCCGCTTCCTCATCCTTCTTCCAACTTCCAGGGTCATGCGCGCTGGTGCTTCGTCCAAAGAGTCTGTCTCCGGTGGGGGTCTGAACATTTCTTAGTCTGCTACCCAGGTGCTTCTGCAGCAACTCTGTGGTGTCCAGCCTTTCGTCGCAGTCGATCTCAATCACAATACTCTTTGAGATATGGGCTGCCAGGTACTCCAGCAGTGGATCTAGCCAAGACGTCCACTGGCGCATGTCGGCCTCCAGAGATGGAGCACCAATGTGCTTGCGTGCAGTGAGCGGCTGTTGTAATACGAGAGACAGTCTGTTAAGGTCCGACAAGAGCGGGATCCACAGTGTGGGGTCGAAGTTCAGATCCATCGGAAAGCCTCCTTGGAATTGAATGATGAGTTGCAGCGAGTGTATGCGCCGTAGGTTTGTTGGGCCAAGCTTGAAGAGCTGGTACTCAGTGACGCCGTGGAGTGCCACAATGAAATGATTGCGGCGATACAAGATGTCCAAAGCCTCGTCGCTGATCTGTCGACACACGCGCAGAATGCCAGTATTTGGCTTGGCAACTTTCTTCTCACTGGAACCTCTCGGGTTTTGGGTACCTGATTCCAAATCCCAGAGTAGGCGGATCCAAGGGGAGGCCATCTTCCTCAGGTGAACTGCCTGCATGTCGATCTCGTCGGGTGAGAGAATATAGGTATAAATTTGGTCGCGTAATTCGATGGGTAAGCGACCAAAGGGCGAGCGTTGGTCAGGCCCATTGTCAGCGACCATGGTTTCAGAGATCATCACTGCGATAGACGGTGGTTGGAAAGTATCAGACAGCACTGAAAGCTACAAATGTGCCACGCAATGAGGGGGCAGTGAGAATGTTTATCTAACGTCCATGCCATGGTACCAGGCTCTGCTACCACCGACTGTGTCTCAGCTGATACAACGTGGGCGTTGAGTTGGTAACCTACTAGCGAACTTAGGCTCGAGTCTGGAACGGCCCAGGTGAAACTTCACCAATGAACGCCCGAGGGGCTGAGGTTAAAGATTGCATTTGGCCAAAAGAAGCACTGAGCATACGCCGAGGCTTTCCTTGCATCAGCTGAGGTAAGATGATTGCTGTAAGACGGTTGCTGTGTGAAGCGGTGTCCAGCAAATCAAACCCTAGTCGGTTCGCATTCAACTCAGGTGGTTGGGGGTGTTTCGGAAGCCGCCCAGCACGCAGAAAAAGAACAATTACTCAATTGATATTCCCGTATTTCTTCATAGGGTTGATTTTTCTGCTCAATGGATGCAGAGTCTGAAAATTGGGGATCACTATAACCCGGGCTTGGCTGAATACGAAAACATGCTGAGAAATGCTTTGGCGAATCTTTGCACTCAGGTTTCTGTCGAGCCTTCGGCCATGAAATGAGAATCGCAGTTACCTCCATTAGCCTGCCGTACGAAGTTTCGCATCTTGTTCCCCGGCTCTTTGCCGGCGGCATAAGTTACATGCTCTTAAAGAGCCAAAGTGCATGCGCCCGTATCCCTGCTACGGACAAGCGAGCGGCCCGCCAGGAGGCCGTCAAACGGGTCAAAGAAAGGCCCAACCACCAATAGTTGACTTATCGGGGTTACGCCATTCTCAATCGATTGTGTTTCACACTAAGTTTGGTCGTACGACGGGATCTCGGAGCCTGGGCTATTGGGGTTGTTGCTGACGGTTGTCAGCGGCCTACGCGACGGGCTCTGGGATTGGTGCTTTCACATTTGGTATCGTCCCAGCGTGTTTCTTCAAAATGGCAGCAAGGGTCATCCTCAAAGATATCAACGTCAGACGCCAGTCATGCGGGGATGGTGTCCACTCGACCTCTTAGCGTCGATTGGCATCCAGAGGAGTAGTTAAAGAGCAAGGATATATGTCTGGCAATTGGATCATGCCATTGGTGGCTGAGCTGCACGCCAGTGAAGGACCTGACTAGCAGGCACGGCTTCTCCGAAGCACAAACCGCAAAGCTCCCTGCTTTTTATAGAAGGCACGATAGCATCCACATGATGGAGCCGCTGCTTGCGATGTGGAGCATTGCCTTGGAGGCAGCTTCTTCAAGCCGACCATGATGAGCTCGCTCATCAAGCAGAAAACGGGTAGCGGGCTGCTCGAAGCTTCGGAGAATGCCTAAGGCCTTTTCAGCAAAGCCCGGCTGTCGATTTTGCCCCTGTTGCTCTTCGACTCGGCTGTCGGAAAGATGTATCACAGACCACCGGTTGCTGGAGGCTGTGGCTCGTCCGTATCATTGCTCCATTCCACCAAGAAGCCAAGTAAATAACAGACGAAGACTCCATAAATCCTGGAATCAGCCACGGAAAACAACTGGCGTCCCCTACACCCGGGCACCACAACCTCCCGAGCGACCGGGAATAAGGGACCTGTTGCCAAGCCCCGTCAATCGAGGCCCCGTTCAACCTATGCCGGCTTTCGACATAACATTCGTGAGCCGGACCCGCCAAGCGAAACCGTCTCGTTAGCGGCGTACTATACGAGCCCACTAAGGATGGATACGGCAATGCTCTGCATCCTAATTGCGCCTTGGCTGGTGGGTTCTGAACGGAAATTTCTTCATGCGTCTGCCCCTGACGCGGAAAATACAGGGCCGCCTGCGCAGTGAGCACTTTATGAGACAGGCAGAATCTGTATTGCAGCATGGGAATTGAATACCGAGGTTCGAGGTCATCGTAAACATTGTTTGCGCTGCATCTCGTCACCGCCGCCGTCGTTGCCTGGCATTCCTTTTGCTAGCGATTCGACACCCGTACAGCGCGCACGTCCTGCTGCTCGGTTGACTATGGGACCCTGAAGCCCACGTCTTGTTCTTCTCTTTTGTCCCTTGTGTCTCTCCCAGGATGCGACCGAGTCTGCTCCTCCTCCCAGTCGCTGCGCTCCCAGCCTTGGGCGCATACGTGCAGCACAAGAACTGCGATGGTTTCGAACCGGACCATCCGGCATGGGCGTGGGAATACCTCTCAGTACGTCTTGAGCCTGGCAAATCGAGCAGCCGTGCCATCTTGCACGCACAAATCAGCCTGGGGTCAATCAACTGCGAGAAGGTCCCCAACATTACGGCAGTGGAAATCAGCACAGTGCTGCCATGGGAGTCGGCCTCGAGCGAGATCGCAGTGGATGCGTCCTGCCAGCCTTCACGCCGAATCGATGCTGGCGGATCGGAAACTGTGATGAATCCGTGGGATCGGACCCATATGTTTGTCACAAAGGAGCTCGACAAGCTCTACCCGCTATCATCTTTGCAACTCGACTTTCGCCTCAAAGGACCAGACTCGGAGACTGTTGCATGCATCTCATCCAACATCACTCCCGGGATCAAGGCGCCAACTAGCGGACTGCTTCAGTATCTGCCTTGGGCAGTCCTTATTACGGTGTTGCTGTCCAGCTATTTCCAATACTATTTTGGGGACCAGGGCGTGCTCCGCATAGACGCAGAAAGCATGTCAGACACCAGGCGTCGCCGGCCCTCTCTCGAGGCTGTCGGGGGCTGCATCCAACTTCTTCACTTCGTCTTCCTTACCGGCAGCCTCAGCCTCCGGTATCCGGGCTTCTACCAGCCGGCTGTCAGCTTCCTCAACTGGTTCTCACTCTTCAGCAGCTCAAACGCTTTCATGGGAGGTCAGCATTACAACGGCACCTACGACGGTATCTACGTGATCAATGGCACCTATGGAGGTACCTATGGTATGGAGCTGATGACGCAGCACTTGGGAGCGCCCATGACCATGGAGACTTGGTACAACATGCTCGTGCTTCTAGCCATTATCGTTGGTCTCGTTGCCCTCTTTTGCTGCATCCATCACATGCTCATGCCGAAGATTCCTCAACCCGAGGAGTCGGAAGAGGGAGAGCAGAAGCCATTCAACATCCGCAAGCTTCTTGTCCAAGTTCTGCACGTTACTTTTTCTTACTTCCTACTACCGATTATAGCTTTGTCGGCCTATCAAATTGACCACGTTGGCATCTTCCCAGCCTCATACATTTCAATGTCGTCCATTTTCATTGTCATCATTGTGGCGTGCTTCTGCTGGCTGTTCATGCAGCTACCCACCCGCAATCTTGGCATCTTTGTTCTTGGCAACTCGAAACGGTATGAGATGTTGCCCGCGGAGGATGCTAAGCACGAGTTGATGGCCCTTGTCCACTTCACGTTGGTCTTCATCAGAGGTCTGGCCATCGGAGGCCTGCAAATATCGGCCATTGCGCAGGTTGGAGTCTTGATCTTTTGCGAGTTGGGCTTCCTGGCTGCGCTCACTATTTTGCGCACCCATGCATGGCTCTCGAGCACTGTTGTTTGTGCCCTTGGCAGATTATGCACCATCGTTCTCATGATAGGATTCATCCCTCGACTCGAGGTGTCCTTGTCAAGCAAAAGCATTCTTGGATACACCTCACTCGTATTGCAAGGTATCCTTTTGATCTGCGGAATCCTTGTGCCCAGTCTTTTTCGACTAGCCAGGCTTTGCGTACCCTCAACAGAAGAAGACAGGCCTCCGGTGAGTTCATAGGCTAATAGTTTGATGCCCTTTTTTTGCTAACAATTTCAAGGTATATAATCTTCGCCAGCTCCGCGTTCGTCAACAACCATCTCCAGAGCTTCCGGAACGACCAGATTCGTCCATTCGTCAAAGCGTCAACTTTGATGCCTGTCGGACGATACGTATTGTGCCAACAGCGAGGGCGGGAACTCCCAGCACGCTGCGGCTTGACATCAAGTCACAAGCTTCGATCCGTACCCCTAGCATAGCTACCTCACGCATGGTTTCACCTAGTTCCAAACTGGTATCAAGTCCATCATCTGGCACCTCCGATGAGAGTAGCCGATCCGAGTCCACTGATGCGCATCTGATCCGACCTCCGGCAAACGAGTCGCCATCACCAGAGACCCATTCGACCAGGGCCAGTAGTAGCGAAACGGGTTCCTCCATTGATAGGTTTATTGGCACGCCAGGAGTGGACTATTCAATCCGCGAAGCAGACCAATATTACACGAGCAATAGACGCCTGAATTGGGGTACAGACAGTGGGTCGTTTGGTGAGGGTGGCCCCCAGGCGGAAATGAGGGGACAAGCCTCGTGGTACAAGCATGTACTGAACGCTGTTGGCTTGCAGTGATAATAGATCTAGTATAATGTTGGATGGTTTCCAGGAGAAACAGCCCTGTACGAAAACCGATTCAATGTTCGTGTATGAGGCGTATTTTTAAACACAACTCGGGCCCACTGCCGAAAAGATCATTGCGAATATTGTCATTTTTTGCTTCAAATGTCAGTGCTTAAAAACTGTGTATATAGCATGAAAGGGACTGCCTACGGGGTGGTTCGTCGTGGAGACCCAGGCTATGCGAGCAATTAACTGTAGCGCAACGCTCAGAACTGCAGAATAGCTCATAAGAGGCTATTTTCAATTTCCATTATGCCCAGCTCAGACGCCGAATGCGAAGTATTTTAATGATTGCTACGGGATTGCCAGGTTTGGGCGTGCAACTCATAGCCTATAGGCATGTCCTAGAGCATTCAATCATAAAGTCGATGAGCATGGTGGCTCCTTCAAGTTACCAGTTTAAAGTTTCATTTACTGCCTTGATAGTCGCACATTCACCTCAGTGAATCTACGTACACTGGTGATACCACTGGTTCAAAACCTTGCAAGCACCTTGGGCACAACATTTTGGGCCGGAGAAACCGTCACCACCACATTGACCCCACATGGCCGCACAGTTGCCTCCATTGCCGGCACTCGTGGTCGTTGTTGAGGTTGCTGGGGCCTTGGTGGTCGTCGTGGGCTTGGGAGCCGCGGTGGTAGCAGGGGGATTAGTGCCAGACGCTCGCGGCCCAGAGCACCTCTTGACAAGATCGGGCAAGGCCGAGGCAGCGTCCAGCGAGAATGAGTATGGTGGCTTGAAGGGGTCGGCTGTGAAGGATTCCTGGCCCGCAACGTGCTCGCTCCCTTTCTTTCCGGTGTCTTTGGCCCCAGTGACGCTGTCGTAGACATTGCCCTCTGCCGCCGCATATGCGTATACATTGTACATGAACTGATGTGGGTTCTTCACACCTTTAAAGTAGTTGTTCTCCAGAAGAACGGAACCATAAGAGCCGAAGCCCACGCAGTAGCTGTTGCCAGGCGAGTTGAAGAAGTTGTTGTAGATGTGCCCCTCACCGTACATCACTCGTGGCATGCGCTGGTCGACGTTCTCAGCCCACCAGTTATGGTGGAAGGTCACATGCAGCTTTCCCTCGTCATTCGGCTCTGAGCCGCCTCCGGAACCTATGAGACTTGCGAGTCGATGGTCAGCCCCGGCATTGCTGTACCAGAACTTGCACCAAGACACAGTCTGAAAGTCGGACTCCTTTGTGATGTCGAGAAGACCGTCGGCCGCGTCGTAGACGTTGAGGTGGTCGTACCAGATGTGGTGCGAGCGTGTACTTGCGAGCGCATCGGCAGCGGCTCCGGCTCGGATGTTTAGGTTCTTGATGATAACATTTTGGACTCGGTCCATACGGAAACCGCCTATAATCGTAGCGCTAGCATCTTGTCCAATGATAGTCTTGTCAGCTGCGACGTCGACGACACCGCTAGTGTCAATTGTGCCCTTCACGACGATGACGCGAGCACCGGAAGCTTTGGCGGCGGCACGTAGGTCGGCAGCGTTGGTGACGGTGACAGAAGCGGCGTTGCCTCCGCCAGTAGTGCCACTTCCGACGCTGGCGTATCCGTTGACAGCCGGGTCAGGGCAGCTTTGTGCAAGGGCCAAGCCCAGAAGAGCACCGGTCACGACAACACTAGCCTTCATGTTTGTTGTTCAAGGAGAAGTTCGACTGACTCTGCAATGTGGGGAGGACCAAGGCTCGCTGCGACTTGGCGAAACCTTTTGATAACCCTCTGCTCATGGGCAGTGTGCCTTTAAATAACGTGTTATGGGACATCTCCCAATCCTCAGCTCGGAGCTTCCACTACCGGCATATCTGTGTCTCACGGTAGTACAGTGCCGACACCTCTTCTTGGGCAAGAATGGAGACATCCCTTGAGCCGCCGTCGTTCTAGCTGGTTTGGCTTGCTAGATAGGTCGTTGAAACGGAGTAGCTCGCTGGAGCTTCTGCCCTACTAATTAATAGATCATGGATCCAGCCATACGTGGAGAAAATTTCTCCCGTCCTGACCACGTCCTGACCACGTCCTGACCACGTCCTGACCACGTCCTGACCACGTCCTGACCACGAATGAGGCAGTTCGTTCTTCGCTGTAGCAAGAAGCGCAGCTAAGCGGCGGGGGTTAGAGATGCCGTTTAAAGACTCGGAAAGACGTGGGCCTTGAAGACTGAGGGGTTGAAGGGCGCAGGATGTGGGCAAGATCGGTGCTGCATGCTCAAAATACGTGAATGAATAATTGAAAGAGTTACGGAGGGAAGAATGCTCCGGAGAAGTTGTCTTGCTTGGATCAAGGACGGCCGTTGAGGCGGTTGTGGAGCATATTGCCCCGATGGAGCCGAGTCCCTTACGAAGACCAATGCCTATAATCAACTCTACTATTCCACAGTTCGAGCATTATAGTCCATGGTGGCACGGGCATCGACCTTGCAGGGACATCATGTCTTTCGATTGGGAGCTTTCGGGCAAATGGTCCATCCTTAGCCACTTTGCCAGTGGAATCATGGGTTAGCAACATTGAAATGGCTGCTTCTTCCGCCAGAAAGGGGGAGGCGCTGCATTCAGGGCCCCTGCCCTTGCTAGCATTTGCTTGTGACAAGAGCTTATTTGTTTGTGGAGAGCTCAAAGTCAAGGTTGGCCCAATCTGGACTGCTGCTCGCCTCATATCGCCCTCGAGATCAAAAGCATCTATGATAGGGATCACCTTTCCCACCGCGGACTGGACCAATCGTGCAGGCTTGTTTCGCCAGATGATCTCGGCCGAGGCAAACGCCTAGTCAGATGCCCCAGGGTCACAACAAACCCAAACCGGTAGCTTGAGCCGTTGCCGCTAGCCCACGAACCGAGTCGCCGTCCAATTATGCGCAAGTCATCCCTGCCAAGCCCCGATTGCTTTAGGCTTAAGCTCATCCTGAAACGAGCAACTTTAAGCACTTGGCCGTCGTCCAATGCAAACGGAACGGCGAACCATGTCAATGTTTATGCAGGGGCGGCCTCCATCGCCGCTACGTTGACGTCTGGCCCCCCTCCGGGTTCCCTAGAAGTTTTTTCGTGAAGCCCAGGAGGAGATGAAACAAGGCCCCCACAACCCGTTGAAGAGAACAAGCCAACCACTCAAGACCAAACGTTATGCTGGTCCACTTAACCTCCTGTCATTTGCATCACCTGCGCTATTGGCCCCATGGTTCCCGCCTCTGGCATGGGATGCGCATAGCCCAAGCCTTCCTTTGCGCTTAAGGTTGGCTTGGCCTTCACCTTATTTCACCTTATCTCACATTGGCTTTTGCCTTGGCTACACTTCCGATGAAACAAAGCCGCCCAGTTACCCACTGTGATGACGGTGGCCCTGTGCATTGCAAGGATTCTGATTGATGACATCTCCACCAGACACGGGATCCAAGGGGGTAGCGCTGTGCGGCTGTTTGCTGATCTCCGAGGGGCCGTCCATAGTTTAAAAGACAGCCATGAAGCCCATCGATTGAAGTTTTGAAGAGCATCGCATTCTTTCATCTCCTTCCCTCGTTCATTTGCTCGACAGGTCGTGTGTGTGTGTGTGGCTGGTCCATTCGTTCTTTACTTACATTCATTCCATTTTCCCAAGTACATTCTCTATCAAGCCATACCAACCAAAACCAACCGACAAGATGAAGGTCAACGCTCTCTTTACCACGGCTGCCCTGTGCACCGTCGCCCTTGCTGAGGTTGCCGTGTACGGCCAGTGCGGCGGGTAAGTTCTGCACCGACAATCCGTCTAAGCCAGCCCGCTAACTCTCCTATCTACAGTACCGGCTTCACCGGCGAGACTGCCTGCGCCAGCGGCTCCAGCTGCAAGGAGTGGAACGCCTACTACCACCAGTGCGTTCCCGGCGCTGCCGAGGCCGCCCCCGAGGTGCCTGCGCCCGCCCCCGAGCCCACTGCCACCGAGGCTGCGGAAGAGACCGAGCCTACTGAGGCTCCTGAAGTTCCCGAAGTCCCTGAGGAGGACGAGGAGCCTTGCGAGGGAGAGACTCCTGTTGAGGAGGAAACCCCCGTCGAAGAGGAGCCCTCTGAAGAGACTCCCGTCGAGGAGGAGCCTGCTGAGGAGTCCCCTGTTGAGGAGGAACCCGTTGAGGAAGAGCCCGAGGAAACTACTCCTGTCGAGTCTTCCGCCCCTGCCCCAGCTTGCCTCCCGCACGACGTCAACCCGGCCCCGGTCCAACCCTACTCCCACCTCCATCCGATGCCGAGTCGG
>PXOD01001160.1:0-17129 GCA_003012165.1 Paramyrothecium roridum | reverse complement strand
TAGTTTAATAGTATAGTAAGGCTGTCTATAATACTGTCTCCCAGCATATAAGGCCGCTAATCTTCGGCCATAATATATCTGTATATAGTTGTTGCTACTAAGAGACGCTGATGGTGTACGCATTTGATGGCTGGGTTTCCAGACATCCCAACCAGTCGATTCGTAATGCATTTTACATCGTGAGTGCATTCATCCGAGATGCCAACCTAAACCATAAATGACGACAGGAGACTTCTAATAGAAGAGTAACATCTAGAAGCGAGCAGATATTGCGTGATCGCAAATAGCCGCTCACATACGTTACCTGAGGGGTGCCTGACGAAAAATTGGGTAATTTGGACATTGACCTTGGCAGGCAGAGGAAAGCGTTGAGGATGCCGTTCATGTCCTCCGACTGGAAGTAAAGGGGCAATGGTTGTGGCTATGTGTCTGGACATCAAGGGTTTCGTGCGGACGTGCTTGTGAACAGTATTGAGAGGCACCAAGAACAAAGCCGGTAGAGGCCAGCGGCTTCTCTTGCAGAAAATGCTAGAAAATCCTTGACGCTTTCAGAGCCGTTCATATGCCTGGCTCTCGTCAACCATCCTTCTGTGAATACTATAGGCCTCGGAACAAAGCGCATCATTCACCAACCGAGGAGAGCACGTAATGGATGCTACCAAGCCTCGCAAATCAACACTTTGTCGGCATAACGTCCGCTTCGATACGATATTACAAACATCGTTATGCATGCTCCGCCACTTTCCCAGGAGGAATTTAGACACTGACACTGAAGATCCATGACATAAATTCTGGAGCATTGTAATCGGTAGTTGATGACTCGTAGTCGCATCATTAAGCAAAGCGAGAAATTGCGAAGGGCACGAAGTGCTTGAGTAGGAGGGGGAAATCACCAATTTACTGTGCACTGCAAGCGGAGAAAGACGAGCCAGAAGGCTCGGCTTATAAACGTCCTACCCATTGACTGTATGCCCGGTTACTGGATTACCTAACGGTGTTCGATAGTACAGGAGGTATTCCTGTGGGCGATGTAATTCGCCTCGCGCTATAGCCTTCCGAGGAAGACATTGGAGAGATGGTGCACGTAGGTTATATAGTTCTGTCAATAAATAAGAGCAGTCGCACCTACATCTTTAATCACAGGCTTTGGACGGGCTTTGAATTGTGTTTCCTCATTCTGTCGACTGAAATGACTCGTGATCATCTACGGCACACGCAAAGGTAGTGCCACTCGATCATCACTTTTGACAACTTGTCTAAAGAATCTTTGGTATGGAAACTATAGCAGTATCGCACCGAAATTGTTGATGGAGAATGAACTTGCCGAGCCTGACTTCAGTGCTGTCGAAGTACAAGAACAACTAATGGGGTTCAGTGGATACAGACGAATCCTCGAGGAGCGGCCCCCTATCGGAGTCGGAAAACTCCGAAGCAACAGCGTATCTTCCCAACAGCTATTAATCAATGATGCGGCAATAACTACCATGAACGGCGTTCGGGGCCGCTTCGAGACACTAGACAATCGGGTCCGGGGGCTGTAAAAGCTACCTGTGAAATAACAGTTAGCCAGTATTTTACCCGGGAGTTCCATGCTAGACCTGAATAATTATCCTAGCTGGGTGTCTTTACATATTGACGGGTTTCGAGCAGATCATGGCTTGCCGCAATGGTGTGTCGTCCTCCAACATGGCAACCGAACGAGCCTCTCCGAAGAGGTTGCAGACGAGCCTTGCGAGCCCGTTCAAATAGTCGATTTGGATGACCCCGTCACAAAACGGACGAGCATGCCTGGGCAGGATGGGTGATTAATAGGGTACTTTGTGCCAAACTTCTTTTCCTTGCTGCAGCAGTATGTGGCATGTTGAAAGCGAGTGCTGCCCAGTCATCATCATGCAAAACAGTTCGCATATTCGGAGGAGAATGTATCAAAGCCTCATGAATCATTTATTTCAGTTGTAGTACGGCATGCAAACAATCGCCCCATATACTGTACGATGGCCATCAAATCGCTTTGCTCTATGGTTGTGGATTTGGAATCATGCTCAAGGTCTACGAGGACCACCAAATCATAACCCAATCAAGAACTCCAACGCTAAATCGAAACAAAGAAATGGTCGATTGCCGTGTCATTTACCTCGTCCAATCGTGAACCTTCTGGCTCTAGCAAGCCACCTGCGGATGAGGCACAAAAGTAGTACGAAACAAGGAAGGGTGACCCAAGCGCCACGTCAGTCAGCTTGCTCGCGCTATGACCCTTCCACCATCGTCTCGTCATGCTGCTTAATACCCAAAGCGGATTCATCCAATTGAGATGTTTCCGCTGCCAAGACGTTGAATGAATCTTTGGATTCTAGGGTGAGGGCGCCTGCGCCATTGCTCCCACCTTGGCCGTGACTGGCACACAGCCGGTATTCGCCATCGTCCTTGGGCTCCACGATGCCTTCATCCAAAGCCCACTGGGCCAGCAGACGGTCGACACCAAGGGACTGGCCCTCACCCTTCTCCATGTGCCGCCCAACATGTTCCGTCCACTCATCCCAAGCACCGGGCCCTTCGAATATGCTCTGGCAATCGGTCTTGGGACAAGCCGCCCTTTGGGGAGGTTGGCGGCGAGTGACCAGGCATGTCGCTTGCATGTCCTTGACATGATTGTCCCATTCAGCCTGTAATTTACTGTCACTCTTGTTGATTGCTCTTTTTATGTGGAAGGGGGCATGCATTCGCCGGAGATGTTGCGTAAACAAGTCTTTGCGGTTGAACTCATTGCCCTTGCCTTCGGCCGCGCTCTGCGGACATGAAGAGCAGCGATAGTATTGCAGACAGAGATGCTGCGATGCAATGTGCCGCTTCCACTCGTTCTTTGATCCGAACGTACTCATGCAGCCCGCGAAGGAGAATGCACAAGGGAAGGGCCGAGTATGAGCAGCAGCGATGTGTTTGCGTAAGGAAGATGAATCTTTGAAAGGAGCGTGACTGCAGTGATTACAACGCGTCTCTTGCTTTGGCAAAGAGCGTCTAGCCGTCTTGAGGCGAGAAATCGGCATCACCTTAGGATCGACAGCTGTCGGATCATCTCTGGTCTCGTTCGTATCATGAGGGAGTCGAGGCTCATCATGCCTCAAGTCGGGCATACTGTCCGGTAGGGTAGTGCGCTGGCGCTCAACTGGATGCGGCGCTTCGTCGCTACGGTGTCGCATGTGACTGAGCGCCTTGAGCTGTTCAGCGGCCTCCTGCATCTCGGCGGAATCTTCCACGTCGTCCTTTGCTTTCAACGGAGCGCTGCTGGGAGCCAGAGATGCAAATGCAACACCACCAGGACTGGTTTGTGGAATAAAATCTGACCGGTCCGCACTTCGGGCTGATGCATGGAACCCACTCTGATCATGATTTTCTGCTTCCCGACGCATGCGAGCCGACTCTCTAGCCTCCAAAAGAATCCGGCCGTCTTCCACTTCTTTAGGTGATGGCTTGATGCCCGCTGGCCCAACAAGTTTTTGGTAGAGGTGGATCATGTTGTGAGAAGTAATGTAGCCCAAGAAGCAGCAAACCTTGTCATGCTGCACGACGCTCCAGATTGAATGAGGCATGGAAATAAGTAACATGGTTGGGGGGCCAAGAAACATGCCCTCGACCGCAATTTTTCCCCCCAGTGGCGGGGTGTTTTGCAGCCATTGATTGAAGAATGACATGTCAGAGCTTGCATCTCCGACAAAAGTAGTGCAGACAAGGATACGGGCTTCGTCAAAACGGAGATCTACAACAGAACCAGGGTCTATCAATTGATCTTCACGGGTACGATTTGTTTGCGAATCGACTGGCTCAGCTCCATTCTGTGAAGCCGGAGGCGCTGGCTGCGAGCGACTTGGGCAAGGAGCGAGAGTGAGATTCTGTCCTTTGCCAGGCGTAAGGGTAAGGAACAAGGGTGATTTAGAAGGACTTGCCGCTGCAACAGTTGTAGAGCGAGAGGCTTGGGCTGCCTGCTGCTTCTGAAGCAGAATCTCGTCAAAAAGTCGTTGAGCACTAAAGGGGCGACTGTTGCCGAGCTTGCTGAAGGCCTCAACCAAGTGGGAAGTGAAAGATCGTTCAGATCGATCTCGAGAATCGTGCTCAGAGGAATAGGCAGCAATGGCTTGTTTTATGCCATGGCTACCGGCGGTTGCAGGATCTGGAAGAGAGCACGTGTCCAAGAGGAGGAGGATATCGGATTGCGCATCCTCAAAAAGGCAGCGCACACCATCCCATTTTAATTTGGAGGCATCGTCACGGGCATTGCTACGAGAGAAGATCTGTCAGACTAGTATCATCGGCGAAAGAAAACGAGATCATCCAGACATACCAAGCCCAATATAGTTGGCCATCAGCTCCAACGAAACCATGGCCGGCATAGTAGATGATGAGAAGGTGGTTGGGTTTGGCGTTTTCCAAGAAAGCTGCCATCTGAACGCCGAGCTTGATGCTGGGATTGGCCACAGTAGGGATATGCCATTGCTGGGTATGGTAATTGTACTGCTTCTGGAGGACTTGCTCGAGATCGATCAAGTCGTCGTTGACGGACAGATCCTCCTCCCACCTCAGCAAGAGGACAGAGACATTGGAATAGGGTATCCGCTCCGTCTGGCGCTGGATAAGCATGGCGGCATCCTGGAGATGGCGAGCAAAAGACTCGAAGTCATGTCGTTCCGAAATCGGGACATCTTGGTTTGGATGAAGCTGTGGCTGCTGCGGCGGGTTCGATGGCTAAAGAAGTACCAGTCAGTATGGACTGAAGTTTCAACCAAGTAGGAGTAGCTGCGAGCACAGAAGGGGCATTAAAGCATGGTGGAATTAAGCAATTGTGTACGCCTGATATAGAGGGGAGGCTGACCGTCTCGTGGGGATACTGAGCAGGCTGAGGGTTCGGGGCTGAGGAAACAGCGACTTTGGGGGCGAGTTTCCGCTTCTTACTGGACGGCTCCATGGATTTGGCTCGAGCGTGGGCGGAAAAGAAAGAAAGAAGACGGACAGGTAACGGGAACAGGCGGACCGGCCAGAATACGGAGGACAGGTTGCAAAGATAGAAGCGCAAATCAAAAGGGAAGAGTCGCAGTCGTTCTGGTGCCCCCAAAAGCCTAGCACGATTTCGATTGGAAGGGCGGAGTCGTCCAGACGAGGCGGCGAGTCTGGGATGCTACAGAAGCAGGGTGCTGCACATGGTGACGGTTGTCTAAGTCGGCGCCGTGAAGAAAGATGTCCCAAATGTGTGACGAGAGCAAAGGGAGAGTTGTGTTCCTGGAGGGAGACGCCAGTGATTGGGAAAAGGGCAAAGAGAAGAATAATGAGGAAAGAGAGAAAGGTTGTGGTGAGAAGAAAGACAAGCCAAACTGGAACTTGCTGCGCCAGCACCAGGCCGGGGAATAAGGCTGGGGCAGAGTTCCAGTGCTCCATCTGTAGGGGACTTTTTCCCCCAAGGCTCAAGCTCCGGGCTGCGAATCAACGGCGAGGCTGTGGTGCCCTCAGCCAGTCGCTGGCCTCTTGCTGCAGATGCTGAAGCGAAAGTGGGCTTAGGGTCTCGCTACTTTGCCGTACCTGGCCGTAGCCGAGTCAGAGCCCTGGGCGAGCGGTACCTCTGCAGTCCCATCGCGAGGAGTGGGGTACAAGCACCACAGGATTGGCTGAGAGGAGAGAGCGAGAGTGGGGCCACTACGATGCGGGGCAGAAAACAAGGCCACGCCGAACAACGAGCTTCAGCCGGGTCTCTGGTACACACCAGCAAGGCTCCTCCGAAGATCCGGCGCCCTCATGCATTTGAGCCCAAGCACTTTCGCATCTGGTAACACGGATTCCAATTCCTGACGGTCAAACAACTAAAGCACATGTGCATGCTTCACTTGGCCAGATGGAGAGTGAGCCATGCGAGGCAGCGGGAGGGAGCCATTATCAGCTGAGGGCCCTTGCCTGCATGGGCTCATTGGCGGTACCCTGCAGCCTCTCGTGCAGTGCCATGCCATGTGTTCAGCGGCTTGCGGCTTGATTGGGCTGCAGTATCCCCTTGGCCTCTTGTCCGTCGCTCTTGGGCTGCCAGCAATCCCGCTGGCTAGTCGTACGCATGCATTTTGCCTGCAAGAAGCCCTCATTACACTCAATCAAGTAACTGCCCTGTACTCTCCGACACTGCCGGCAACGACTCGAATACAACCATACCCTTACCTCATGAGACCGAGTGAGACCCAGCCGCAACGGAGCGTGCCAGTGGCATCGCGGGGTACCTTACCGTCCCTTCCCTGAGGTACCTACCTTAGGTATCTTACCCTATTTCCAAGTACTAGCAATCAAAATTAGCTACCCTGTACCCAATAGAAGGTTATGTCCCTCGTCCTCTATTTCTGGATTTTGACTGCTTCTAGCGAACGAACCTGGATAGACAAGTCATCGAAGGGCTGGTGGCTGTCTCATTTAAAATTTGCATGTGGAAGGCTGGTAGGTTGCGCTGTATGGCACCTCACCTGGTATGTTGATTACGACGACCGTGGGGTGGCCAAAATTATTCTACCCAGCTGAGGCTTGAGACAGGTCCTGAAATGTTCTTAGACACCACCCGCGACAACCACGCGATCTCAACATGACATTTCAAGCTTCACGAGCGCTGGTTGTCGCCTCGAGCGAATGATTAGTCCTTCCATACTGAGGTGTATGGGTGCTCTATGTCTGTCATACTGCTACTACAGGGATCCATGTACCCAGTCTCCAGTCTCGCCACTTCTTGACATGACATTACGGTTGTATTCTACATTGACGGGCGTCATTCTGAGAACGAGCGGTCACCAGACCTTTACATAACATTGAAGATCCTCAACACAGTAATTGTATTGGGCATCAGTCTCAAAGTGCCTGAACGCCTGAACCGTAAAGAGGGGGCCAGGAGAAGGCCAAGAAGCGGAAAACACAGCCACAACGTGTGAGAGGCTTGAGAGACTAGCGCCAATGCCAAGCCGTCCTTGGACTGGCTCGGCTGGTTATGGCTTGTGGCTCGGCATCGTCGCTCGTCTCGTCGGGTCCACCATTCGCATCCTCGACATGGCGACCATTTCCGAGTCGATCCCGTTTCTACGGCACCATCGTACTGCGAAAATGCAACTTCCCGAGCTTGACACTAGGGAGGCGAAAGCCGCGTACAATGTGCCAGGCCTGTCACTTTCGAACACTCGTCCCCTAAATTTACCGCACGGAGACTAGAGCGACGCAGGAGCAGCATGGAAAAGACAGGCTCCGTGCTCACGACCTGTCTTTTATGGACATCGCGTGCTGGTTCTGGAAAGGCCTAATGCAAGGCACGAGACAGGAGCGAATCCGTCATGTCGGTATCATTTGCCCGTTGCGAGGGCCCTTGTCTCCGACCTGCCTAGGCTGTGGTTTGGAAAGCTTCGAATTCTGCGGGACCTGCTCGAAAGCTTTGCTAGCCATGTAGCCTTACGAGTTCTTGTCCTCATCGAGCAACCCGCCCCCCCGCTTGATGGAGCGCTGGGGACAAGGCAAAGAGCGAATAGCGATCGGGAACTGGTCATCGTAACATGGGGATGCTGGATTAAGATGGCGGTCCGTACGGGATTTTGTTTGGCTGACGAGCAGCGAACACAGCCCGCGCGGTACCTCATGCAGCAAGTAACTCGGCTGCCTGCTGGGCATCATCCAAGGCACTTTATCGCCTTGTAGTGATAGACTGATCAACGTGTAGTGGTTGCTGTCGCTATTTATGGCAAAAGTCTATATTTCGTCAATGACTTTGGCTCCTTGTCCCTGGATCTGCTCCCTTCTGGCCGATGCTCGATAGAAAACCACGGATCCGCGTAATTTCTGCCTGTGACATCAACCATCTTGCTTTTACCCACGGCAGGATTCAGACGAAACAATCTTTTGACAGCGAGGGGCACTCTGCACAACCCCGCCCTGTCATAACCCTCGTGCCCCTGTGCTTGCTGCGGTACCTGGACCCAAGGTACCTCCCCGTTTAGCGTTGAGGTACGGGCCTCTAGTGGATTTATAGTGGGTGCCCAGACCCAGCGTGGGCACTGCGGGACTTGCGTCACCAGCGCAAACCGCCGCGGGTTCATGACCTGCATTTTGCCATAACAACTGCCATCCAACCGTCATCTTTTTTTTTTTTTTCTTCTCTCCCTCTTCGATCCTCCCGAAATTCTGGGTCATTAGTGCCTGGAATCTAAATTTTGCATATCGCGCTTCTCTAAAAAACAATATCTGATTATTTCGAATCGCTGTCGTCGCCTAGCTGAGCTCCAGCATTCTGATGCTTGATCAGACAATGGACTCCTATGGCGTCCGGAGGCGGGACACCACAAAGGGCCCGCCTCTGCGCATTCTGTCTCTGGGTAAGAAGATGCCTACAATATCTCGCGCTGCGCGAAAGTTTTACTAACAAGCTCATCTAAAGACGGTGGGGGAGTTCGTGGTTATTCCATGCTCATCATCATCCAAGAGCTGATGCACCGCACCTTCGTCGAGCTTGAGGGCCGAGCCCCTCGCCGCCAAGAAATCCCCAAGCCTTGTGATCACTTCGACTTGATCGTGGGCACTGGCACGGGTGGATTGATTGCGCTAATGCTTGGCCGACTGCGCCTTGATGTTGAGACTTGCAAAGAGCTCTACGTCCGGCTGACGCGCATGGTTTTCGAGACGGACAAGACTATCGCCGGAATTCCTTATCGCTCAACACTCTTCAAGGCCAGCAAGCTGGAGGAAGCCATCCGCCAAGCTGTTCGCGAGCACACAGTCACCGAGACCGAGGGCAAAGATGGCAGCGACTCTCGGCTCGTCAACCCCCTCAGCCTGCACCCCTCACGTCATACGAGCAACGCCAGCACAGTCAGCTTTAGCGCACGAAGCCCTTCGGCGCAAATGGCTCGGCCCGCATTCAGCGGCCGGGGCGGCAACCCCGACGCCAGACTATACGATGCGAGGGAGAATAGGACCAAAACGTAAGCTTTCATATCAAGCGCATCTTGCGGGGTGCGATTACTGACATGCTCCGTAACAGCGCGGTCACTGCAGTTTTTCAAGGCTCGCCACGAGGCTGCCCACCCGTGATCTTGAGGTCATATGACTCCCGTCGCGAGCCGTCTCCCGAATTCGACTGCAAGATATGGCAGGCGGGGCGCGCCACCTGTTCCATCGGTTTAGCATTCAAGCCGATACAGATCGGCCAGTCGATCTTTCATGATGATGGCGTTGGAACTTTCAACCCTGCCCCCGAGGCTCTGGACGAAGCGGTCGTGAACGAATGGCCCGGCAGAGAGGTGGGCGTTTTCGTGAGCGTTGGCACGGGCAAGCGACCCAAGGGCAGTGATTCGAATTCGCAGATGTGGTATGAGGGCTTCCTCGGCGAGTTCGCTGATGCACGACGGAGACTGGTTGCCAAGATTGAGGGCTGCGAAACCATTCATGATTACATGGTCAGGGAGCACCTGACCAAGCGAGGTGTCAACATTGAGAATTACTACCGCCTGAATGTTGAAGTTGGAGTCGGAGAGTTTGGTATGAATGAATGGCATCGACTTGGGGAGATCAGTACAGGTACACGCAGGTTCATGTCACGGGAGGTCGAGCAGAAGATGGTGTATGGCATCTCGTCGAAGCTTGCCAAGATATTGAAAGCCAAAATTCGGTTTGAGCGCGCAGCACAGGCAGAGGCTCAAGGCATCGCCCACGGTCACGTATCGAGCCCGTCCCAGAGTCAGCCATACATCCCCGGGCCAGGACCACTGCGTGTGCCCAAGGATGTCCCAGGTCTTACCAAGACCACGCCATACGACGACTTCGAACCCCTGGCCATCGAGCTGCCCGGTGATGAACCCGTGAGCTTCGCCGTACCACAACGCAACAGCCCTCTGAGCCGCTCGTCCTTCGAATCAGGGGAGGATAAGCTCCCTGTGCATCCACATCAGCCATCGCCGCCTCGAAGCTCCCATAGCTCGCATGCCCCGCCGCCTCCACCGCCAAAAGACAATGACCAGTTTGTGAACCGCTACGACGACTCGGATAAGCTGATTGTCACGGCGCCAACGCCTTCACAGTATCGGTACGCGGTGGGCATGGACAAAATCGCCATTACGAGTCCAGACGAGGAGCCCAGGACCATGCCCGCTCAATATGTGGCGCCGCCGCCCACAAGGATTGAGCCGCCTCCTCTACCGCCCAAAACGCCTCTTCCTGAGCACCAAGGTGCTCAGCGGTACCGCACGCCAGCCCCTCCGTACCCACTGGAGGATGACGAGATGCCGCCCCCCGTCAACATGGCACGGAAGCCAGATTACCGAGTGAGGTGATTGTGGTGAAGAAATTGGATTAGATGTTACGATACCCTTGTCTTGATTTTGCTCGATATGCTGCTGTTTATCATGTTCCGTTCCCCAAAAGGAAAGAGTCACAACCGCGTGAGGAGCATTGACTGGATGTAACGGCGTTGGGAGGCGCAAAGGCAGTCTACCTTAGCTAGGCGCCCGCTCTGAGTTCTACGGCTTGCTTGCGTATTGCTTCACAACATATACCACGGACAATGGATGACCGGTACGACTTCAGTATTTTGAAGAGCTTAGAAGTTAATATAAATGATGAATTTTCTTTGTACACACCCAAACCTCGAGCAGTTTCTTCCTGGCTTATGCCATCAGTTCGTATCATACTCACTGAGAGAATGGCCAAAGCCGCACGACTGCAAGTCGATAACTCAAACCAACTTGTACGGGACAAAAAGAGCTTGCAGCGGCAAGTGCGATTACTGCCTGTGAAAGCTCGTTTGACTGATTGAGCAATCAACACTGCAGTAACGGTGAGTCACATCGCTTGACCGGTGTCACTGTCTTTTCATCCGACAACCCTGCATTGCGGGCCTCCGCCGACTTGGCTTTTCCGGTGCTGTTGTAAAGGCATTGCTTTTTTTCGGCAAGTTGCCCGCTCGATCGGAGACAATCGATTGACTACAAACACAGGCTTGTGGGAATGCTTGAAATGTGGCGGCTGTCGCGAGGCTCTCGCTTCCGCTTTGTCTTGCTTGTGGAGAGATGGCCAATAGCCGACAATAATTTTCGACCGGTCAGTGCAAGACGGAGAGTGACGCAAGCATGTCACCATGGCCGAGCTCCAATGCAACCTGCGGGCGCCTATTTTCGCCTGTCCGCATCGGCGGACATCAAATGGTTCGATACAAGCATGAGCTTTTGGCTAGCGTCTAGATCGTTACGGTTGCAGTCGAACCAGGGATGGCACGCATGGCGGAACATTGAATGACACCAAAGGAAACACAGAGATCTAGATCTGGGATTGTGAAGTGCATGCCCACGAGCCTGTTCTCCGCATTGGTTCAATGGTTGTGTGGACTGAACAACGTCCGATAGCCACAGATCGACAGGCCGCACGTTCCGGATCACAAGACCCGGTCAACGGCCGGATGCAAGTACGGGATAGAGTGAGACTCCACTGGTCCCTGGAACCCGGTCTGGGGATCTCATCGTATGCAAGGTAGATGCCCGGGATTACTCTCTACTGAGGCTTGACGCCTAATGTGATGATTGCTCTTGGGTTTTTTTTGTTTTTGCTTTTGATATGGTCAACAAGCCGACTTTGTGTTCTACGTGCTCCGAAGGGGGGCTGCTTTGACCAGGCAAATGGGACTTGGGGAAGCACATGTTGGTTCTTGTCCTCGACAAGCAGCAAGTTGCCACCTACAATCCTACCACCTCCACCTCACTCTTCAACCCACAACGATGGCCAACGGGAGGCCCGAAAACGAGCATGAAGGGCGTGCGAAACGCCGCGAGCAGAAGACCACGGCTTGCTTGGAGTGCCGTCGACGCAAAAAGAAGGTATAGAATCTTGACACTAGCAGAGGTGCCCCCAAGCCTGACAGCCGCCTTGGTCCATCAGGCTGGATGCTACTAGACATGGTTGCTGACAAAACCAACAAATACCAGTGTCCTCAGGGCCAGCCTTGTCTGAATTGTGCACGGCAATGCCCTCAGCTACCTTGCCAATATGGGCCTACGCCGGCAAGCGATAATATGCAAGTCCATCGAGGCCTGCGGTTGTTGGTGGCGTCACCGGAGCCCAAGTACTAACTGTTGGTTGCAGACAAATGGCGCCTCAACCAACCAACAACGCGGAGAACGTCCTGGAGGGGCTGCCGGAAACCCGCATTTCGAATCTGACAAGCCCCTACCTGACATCTGTCGAAGCGCTTGCAGCTGCAGACATAGAGGGAATCCGAGGTGGCCATGGTATCGAGCCAGTTATTGCTTCCCGGTTGGCGGAACTGCGGCAAAGCCTGCTCCGAATGAACGCCATGGCTTCGGCATCGAGCCGCCAGCGAATGAACTTGGCTGCGGAGCCTCGCCCTAGTAGCCCGGACGTCGCACAACAGGAGACAGGCTTAGGCAAGATACTGCACGGCCAGTTGAACTTTGTTGAGGCAGTATCCGAAGCAGAACTGGCGCGAAAGCTGCGTTTGGCACAATGGACAATGCAACTGTCAGCATCCACCTCCTTGCCCTTCGAAGGGTTGGCTCACGACATGGCCACGCTACCTATGGAGTGGAACACCTTAAACAAGGAGTTACTGAGGATTTGTGAGCCTCCACAAAGGATCTCTACATTAGAATGGTCTAACACTCGACAGACATCGAGCTCCTGAGCCCCTTCAAGATATCGCTTGACGGAAGCACCGACCACAAGACCTACTTCATGAAGTATTGGTCCCCCTTTTGGCTACAAGACCCTTTTCTCCTTCGAATCATTCTATACACTTCCGCGTGTTTTGCGCACGAAAACGGGCGAATCCACAAATATTGCGTTCTGCAGCACAAGATTGCCATTCACCGAATGCTTCGCGAGCGCATCCAGTCCCATGACGAGTTAGCCACGAACGACGCAACAATAGCTGGAGTGTCGCAGCTGATCATGAACTCGTGGTACTGGGGTGGCACGGATGATTTACACACACACATGAACGGGCTCAAGACACTGGTAGGCCTCAGGGGCGGGCTGCAGCAACTCGGACAACAAGGATTTCTAAGCAAAGTCGTTCTCATGTTAGTCTGAACCCTCAAGTCACAAATCCCTGCCGCAGCCTGTAAAGCAACGTCCATATACGTATACACTGACATGGGAAGTAGCCACGACATTGCAATCGCTCTCGCTCACGAGACTGAGCCGACTCTCTACGGGGTGGGCGGCTTCGAATACACAGAAGTCTATTTCACGCCGCTCGAATTGGTCTTCAACTGTCCTTTGATGGCGGAATGGCCGTCCTTTGTGGACTCGGCGAGCAGCATGGACCTGCAAATTTCGACAGCCCACCTACTTGACAGAATGAGGGACCTCCTTGCATCCATTTCCAACAACCCTGGCGAGGAAGCGGTTCAAATCATCGAAAACAAGGCAGCTGATATCCTCCAAACCATTGAAAGGGCTTCAACCACCGAAGCTGGCAACATCAAAATCGAAGGAGGTCGAAAGCGTGGCAAGTCAGACGGCAACACAACTGCCAAAGAGTATCTATCACCAAGTGTCAAGACGGAAAAATTGTCTAGAGCCATGAAAATGACAGATTGCACGGAAAGTAAGGAAGGCATCGGTCTTTCAACAGACGGCAGTCCCTTGCCGGGTTTCGAAACCCGCCAACATGGGGGCACAATACAAGATGACATGCATCGCTGCGTACAAGCAGTGGCATCGATTTACTGCCGCGCCATCCTTACTCGCACGCCAACGAGCGTCATATGCAGCGAAGAAGAATTCCTGGAGGCTTGGAGGAAAATTTGGAAGATTCCCTTCACAACGTGGAACAAAACAGTTGGACTATTCATCTGGGTGATGCTGGCTATCGTACCAAGCGGCCACACCTCGCCGCAGGCACGCTTCATCCGGACAATGTTTGTGACGGCCTTTCTGAAGACTGCCGTCAACAACTGGCACGTTGCTCTTGACGCTGTGAGGGTTGGACTGAACTTGCAGCAGTGGCTCAGGGAAGGGCAGGCGGGAACGATGCGCCACGGTGGCTCGCAGGGTGCGTTTGGGGGCGAGAAAGGCGTTGAGAAGTACGGTTTCTACCTTGGAGAGCTCCCGTGACAAAGCGCTTGAAGGTACAAACGGTCGTAGGAATTGAGTGGTATAGCAATCCGTATGCGCTCGGTGTAAGTCTAAACACCACGTTGGCAGACTTTAAGACGTGCTTCATATGCCTTCCTCGATAGCGTATGGTACCATGCCCTGAAGTTTTTGAGGTGATTGTCTAGTTTTTATATGATGAAATTTGAATATGCGAAATATCTTACAGACGAAGACACCTATTATATTTTCCTGGTAATCTCCTGGCATCTCTTTAATATTCTTCTGAGTTTTTAACTATTTTCTGAGCTTTCTTCTACATGTTTCATAAAGTTCTTAGTAAACGAAAGACCAGTCGAATGGCTCACGATGTTCTATCCATTGCTTGTTTCGCTACATGATTCCTATAAGCACTTCCCTGGCTACCTTGTATCCCCATTCCGCACTGCAACCTGTTCGCACCAGCTTGACATATCCTGAAAAGGGGAATCGAGCACATTCAAGGATGCTGCGATTAAAGGAGGTGTGTACAAGGCCGCATACTGACCTAATGCAGTGCCACGTTGTCAATGTCGAGCTTTGCGGGCAATTCTGACGAATAAGCTCCCGAGCATGGATGCCCCTACTGCACGACAGGTTTACTGCAACAATTTGACTGGCCACTTGGGGGGACGGAAGGACGTGTGTGCGGCCTACCTTGCATGTAGGAGTCGTGGACGGCGCGCCGTGGAACAGGAAGCTGGCTGCCCTTAGATGCCTGCAACCGTCTACTCCCCTAGGATGATCCCGGCCGTTTGGTTCGGTGACTGCCCTCATGTCCCACTTCTCTCGATGGGTTGCCAGTGCTGGTATGTGAGGTGGCACACTTACGCTCGATGCGCGAATTCTACCTTGTGATTGCTGGAGTATATGTTGGGGGTGAAACCCGCGGGCCACGCTGACACGCAGCTCTTGCATTCACGTCAACGAACGCAGCCAGCATACTATCACCCGCCATGTTGTTGAGTCACAATGGAATTGAATTAATGGATGTTGAGTTCACAGGCACACTCTCCTTGGGGAGCGAGGAGGACAAGCTCGGCCGGTTGCCGGGCATCGCTTCCGGGATAATGAAGGTCCACAACGCCGACCGGCGCCGAGAGGCCCGCGCGCGTGACCACCTGATCTCCCGAAGCTGCGGCCGCCAACGGTCGACATGGAAGCGAGCCACCGGCGCGAGGCGTACTTTTATCGAACAACTCTATCGGTTCGACGAGGCGTCGCACCATCCCGGGGGTCCCCAGTCGCAGTCGCAGGAATCCATGCTTGAAAAATCCGCCATCTCGGGGTCTTCGGGCGCCCTGGCGTGCGCGTACGCCTCCAAGCGCATCGGTGGCTTCTCCGCAACGTCACGCCTCGTGTGCACTCGCAACCGTCATGATGTGCATGAAGGACCGGGGTTCCGCCAACGGCTTGACAACGCACGCTCAGCTCCCACGAGGGGCGCGAGCGAACCAAGCACGGCCTGAGACCGCGCCATTCGCGGGACGAGGCCTCGGTTTCCTGCGTGGTTTTGCCGACGAGGAGGAGTCCAGCTGAAATGGCGATGGCCGCCCCTATGCCTCGGTTCGCATCGCCACACCTGAAGCGTGACGCAGTAGCATCCGAGGGGCGTGACGCCCGCGGCTCCCCAACCCTGACGGGAGCTGATGGAGGGGGATGCGATAAGCGAGGCTGCTCGGCATATTGGTGGGCATCATGGTGGGCATCATGGCGGCGGCGGCGGCGGCGCGGTGGTATTTGGAATTTCTGATCGGGAGGATCGGGTCACGTAGCGGTATACGGATGCTGCGGGCTTTGGATACGCACCAGGGCTTGGATGCCTATGCAATTTTTTTTGCCCAGGATTCGACAGCCTCCACGTAATGCGAACCAGGGCTCTGACACGGCATTTTCCGGTTCTCCATCAAGGGGTCTGCAGCAGGGGCAAAACGTGAGGTGGCTTGCCCGGCGGTCCTTCTAGCTCGTAGTTCTAGAAAGCTAAGAGCTCAGGGCCGATGCAGATGGCCGTTTGCGGCGATTTCTCATTTCACGCTTGGCTCCATGATTGATTTTTTCCCTCTTCTCTCGTTGCTTCTTCCACCAGTCGTTCGAAATGGGGCCCGGGGGGGGGGGGGGGTGTTGCACCGGCGGCGCCAATGCCACATGGGTGGCGTCTGGGCATGGGAACGAGATTTTCCCGTGCGTTTAGGCGTGGCGCCGCACTAACTGTGCGAGATGGGTAAGAGGATGGCCATGGCTATGGCTATGACAGCAGCCTCAAAAACGTTCTTGTTTGCTGAAGCCATCTCTGCATGCAAGCGAGCGGACGAGCGCGTGGCGTGGAGCGGGGGGCCTGTTGTTGGCTGATGTCTAGCAGCGACATTCAGCAGCAGCAGCAGCATCTCGCATGGAGATGGAGCAAACTACTGATGCACGCCGCTCTGAGATCGGACTTTGGACAATGCACCACTCTCGTCATGTAGACACCGAGGGCTGTTTGGAACAAAAAGTCCTGTCTTAGCCACACAACCTCTCCTCAGGAGCGCAGGGTTCACAAACCGGTTCCATCCGTTTCGGCCCTGTTGATGGAGGAGGTGTAGGAGAAAAGAGACAAGAAGCAAGCAAGAATCAAACGGCTACCGTGGGTTTGGATTGGGACTGGGAGGGTGGTGTTGGAAGAGGGGGTGGACAGGGACTGGGGCCATCAGCGTCCCGGTAGATTGGGTCAAGGGACCGACGAAGGATTCCCCAACCCATCGCTTCGTGGACGAATTGACAAATTGACAATATGTTGCCGGGCCGGGGTGCCCTTGAAAAGTTACATCACCTCCAAAATCCGTGGGAACAGTATCAACCCACTGTCCCTGACGATCACCGCCGTGCCCCCAAAAAGAAAAGTTTAAGCAGTCCTCAATGGCTTGTTGCAGATGCCTTGGTCAAATCTTCGCAGACGCTGGGAGTCGGAGGGCTTTGTCAAAGCCCTCTTCCCCCCCTCCCCCCCCCTCCAGGCGTTGCAG
>PXOD01001158.1:0-26684 GCA_003012165.1 Paramyrothecium roridum | reverse complement strand
GGGGAAATCATTTGTTATTGAAATTCAATTGCCATGGTTTCGGGTCCGTCTCGCCTTTTTAAACTTTTATTTGTTTTGTTCATTCAGTTGTCCAATGAGACACGAGTCTAGAGCGAGCGAGCAAGCGAGCGTCGTGCTTTGTTTGATCAATTGTCCATATCCGCTGTCCAACATTCCATCCCTCTGGCCCATTCTCCTTTCTCTACCTATTCCTTTCCCTCTTGCTCTCTCTCTCTCTCTCTCCCTCTCATTATCTCGGTATCCCTCCTCGACTCACCGAGACCGGAGCAGATAGTTCCCAACCAACTGGAGCCCGGGCAAGTTCCTTCAGCGATGGGACCAGCCTTGCATTCGGGTTACGCTGCATCGGGTAGGTGAAGGTCGCAGAGAACAATGTT
Organism: Paramyrothecium roridum; assembly: GCA_003012165.1. Classification (NCBI taxonomy): domain Eukaryota; kingdom Fungi; phylum Ascomycota; class Sordariomycetes; order Hypocreales; family Stachybotryaceae; genus Paramyrothecium; species Paramyrothecium roridum. The sequence goes on along the minus strand of PXOD01001158.1, from coordinate 26,286 downwards.
CTACCCCTCCTTGCCGGGATCACGACGGGCCAAGTGGAAGCTCCAAGACCCCTGCCAAGTGGGTAACGCCGAGCTAGACAGGCGAGATCCTGGCGGGAGGCGTCATATGCCCGGTGGTGATCGGCACGCCCCATTGGCTGGGTCACTGATAACGGACGAATGGGCAGCAGCTTATAAGAAAGCTGTCTGCCAGGCTGCTTCTCCAAGGGGAATCTGTGTGGGCTGCTTGCTTGCTTGCGTATCTCGCGACCCTTCAGTGTTGGAACGCAGCCGTCGACAGCCCTTCGGGACTTAACTCGAAAGCTTCGCCCAACATGGCCGTCCTGCGCATCTCCTCGCTCGCCCAGTCGCTCGTCGTGGCGCTCGCCGCGCTTCACTCGGCACAAGCACGTCCGCCATGCCCCGAGCGCCCTGAGCCCAAGCTGGGCGCCGTGGCCTCGGAGACGGACATCTGCAGCAAGATCGGCGCGCGCATGATCCGCGACGAAGGGGCCAACGCCGTCGACGCCATGGTCGCGACCGTCTTCTGCGTCGGCGTCGTCGGCATGTACCACAGCGGCATTGGCGGCGGCGGCTTCATGGTCGTCAGGTCCGCCAATGGCACGTACGAGTTCATCGACTTCCGTGAGACGGCTCCCGCGGCGGCCTTTGAGGACATGTACAAGGACAACACGGACGCCAGTCTCTACGGCGGCTTGGCGAGGTAAGTGAAGCCATGATAGCCTCATAATTCGTGACGATACTAGACTAATTAGCGATTGAATCCAGCGGTGTACCTGGAGAGTTGCGCGGTCTCGAATACCTCCACAACAAATACGGCTCGCTGCCGTGGGCCCACGTCATCCAGCCATCCATTAACCTTGCGCGCAACGGCTTCATCGTCAACCAGGACCTTGTGCGGTACATGGATCAGCTCTCCAACAACCAGTTCCTTGTCGAGGACCCTGCGTGGGCCATCGACTTTGCGCCCACTGGGCGACGCGTCCAGTTGGGCGAGACCATGACCCGCAAGCGATTCGCAAACACGCTTGAGGCCATCGCCAAGGAGGGAGCGAACGCTTTCTACAGCGGCCCCATCGCCGAGGCGACCATCAACGCCCTCCGCAAGTCCAATGGAACCATGACCCTCGAGGATCTGAAGAACTACACCATCGCCCTCCGAGAGCCGGTCCAGATCAACTATCGCGGCCACAAGCTGACCAGCACCAACGCCCCGTCGGGAGGCGTTGTCGCGCTCTCCGCCCTCAACATCATGAGCGGCTACGAGGGCTTCGGCAACCCGGACACGGTCAACCTGACCACCCACCGCCTGAACGAAGCCATGCGCTTCGCCTACGGGCAGCGCACCAAGCTCGCCGACCCGTCCTTCGTGCCGGGGCTCGAGGAGTTCACGCGCAACATGATCACCCCCGAGACGGGCGCGGAGCTGCGCGCCCGCATCAGCGACGTCCGCACGCAGAACGTGTCGGCGTACAACCCGGATAACTACGAGATCCTCGAGACGCCCGGCACGGCGCACATGGTCGCCGCCGACGCCAGCGGCCTGGCCGTGTCGCTCACCACCACCATCAACCTCATCTTCGGCTCGCGCCTCATGGTCCCCGAGACGGGCGTCATCATGAACGACGAGATGAACGACTTCAGCATCCCCGGCGTCAGCAACGCCTTCGGCTACGCCCCCAACCCGGCCAACTTCATCCGCCCGGGCAAGCGCCCGCTGTCCTCCATCTCGCCCATCATCGGCGAGACGCGCGACGGCAAGCTGTACTTCGCCGTCGGCGCCGCCGGCGGGAGCCGCATCATCAGCTCCACCATCCAGAACACGATCCACCTCGTCGACGAGGGCCAGAGCGCCGTCGAGGCCCTCCGCCAGCCGCGCCTGCACGACCAGCTGGTCCCCGCCGTGACCACGTTCGAGTGGGCCTACGACAACGGCACCGTCGAGTACCTGAGCTCGCTGGGCCACAACGTCTCGTGGGTGGCGCCGGGCCAGAGCGCGGCCCAGGGCCTGAAGCTCAACCTGAACGGGACCTTTGAGGCGGCTGGTGAGCCGAGGCAAAGGAACTCTGGAGGGTTTGCTGTGTGATGCGGAGGCGGTCATCCACACTTGCATGGAAAGGAATGCCAACTTTGTGCCAAACTCCCAGAAACTTAAGTAAATAAAACACTTGATAAATAAAAAAAAATTCAGACATATTTTTCATTACATTTAAAGGCTTTTTTAGCTGACCAAAAGTGACTTCATCGTGCAGACAACGCTTGAATGAGACCGCAAGAGAAACAATAACCGCTTGAATTCGTCTTTATATGACTCCTGGAATACCACTATTCAGTGACTATGACGCGCCGAAACCCAGATTCGACGTCTCCCTCATCTCCGTGATCAACAGACTGCAGTCGGGCTGCTCGGTCAAGACGACAAACGCGGCATCGGTCGTGTTGTACAGCCAGTCCGTATCGTCGACGTAGCCGCCCTCCCAGCCCGTGGCCGTGATGAAGCCGCCCGTGTCGGTCGGGTTCGGCACGCCCACGATGGAGATGAAGCCGTGGGTAAACTTGCCGCGGAAGCGACCGCTCAGCACGGGGTACACGACGCCGTAGAGGCCCTTCATGCCGTCAAAGTCGAGCTTGGTGCCGTTGAAGGAGCCGATGAGGTCGCGGCTGAAGAGCCTGTCGTAGGCGACGTCCCAGCCCGCGCGATAGGGAAAGAAGGCTAGATGGTGTAAGTCGCTGCAAGAAAATTTTGAAATCTGTCTATGGTGTTTAACCTACCATTGGCGGCATCTATGAACCAATTCTCGAGAGCAGCTGATGGGTCGGCGGCACGTTCACACTTTGCGGCCACGACGGTGGCGCCTAGAGCAGTAACTACGCGACGTTAGTGAATGTGTAGACGATCGCAAGAAGAACCATACCGAAGAGCTGGTTGACTTTCATGGTGTTTATCTTAGTTAGACATAGGTCCACGATTGTCGATGCTAGAGGAGCTTTAGCTCAACTCATCCTTTTATAAACTCTCGCTCCACGGACCTATCCTGGCAATGTATTGTTCATACGCTTTACTCTTAGATTTGAAGGATTGCGCAGGGTCGCAGCGTGGAGCGTACACTCCCACCAGATGCTAGCCATTTGCTGATTATGGTCTAGTTTACGAAAGAACATGGCGTCCGGACCGATGGCTTCCCTGCCCCCGGGTCCCGGAGCCGCCGAAAATCCGGGACCAACGGTGCGGCAGTTGTTCAAACCTTCAGCATAGGGAGCGCATATCCTTGCCGGCAGTCCAATAGCAGGATTTGATGACGCCAATGTGCCGTTCTTGTTTTTCAGCAGCCCGTCTATAATGTGCACGTTGACAAACTCAACACATCTCCCCAATCCAAGTTCGTGGAGAGGTGTTGTTTCCAGGACACATCTTGCGTTGCGTTCTCCCTCCTAGTTTGCCCTGCTTTTCATTTTCAAATATTTAGAGGATGCCTCAATACACCTCATAGAATTGACCAGCAAAAAGAATCTAGCCTACCAGTTTCAGTGCATGTTAGACTGGCACAAAATCAGATCAACTTGTGCCGGAACACAGGAGCTACCGCCGTGTGTTTCGTCGATGAAGTCGAAAAAGTCGCCGATGATGAGCTGAAGCATAGCGAGTAATTGTGAGCTCAGTTATTTTGATGTGTAGATGAAGATGAATGGAAGATCAGCAACGCTTTTCAAGACAGGAGAGATGGACTATGAGATAGGGGCCTGTTGGATATGAAACTTATGCCCGAGTATGTCCTGAGTAACGTCTGCCAGGCTTTGTGCATACTTCTGTTTTAAATAGGCATCATACATGGAGGTCCCAAGATTATACGGCTTGGCCACAGAAGAAATATTCAGCGTCTTAAAGAAGGATAATTTTCATTTTGGTACTCAAATGGTGTATTGCAAAGATTGGTCACATTTATGGATGCGTTCCAATACGCTTCGTTGTGGTAGTTTTAACCACTCAGGAAGTGTCGAAATGGTACTTGCCGTTGTTGCTGAGTGGCATTACTAGGTATGATTGTTCCGATTTCTCTTTGTGCAAGTGTGTGAGGTTGGATGCAACATTCTCCATTTATTACTATGGTTGCGGCAAAAGTCTAGCTTCTGAGAGCAAATTGAGATTATATCTAGTTCCACTCCAATATAATGTGATGGCTAAGAGTGAATCTTTGTGATAATTCGCAACGAGCAATGGCATTCCAAGTTGAATGTCTGCTGATGTCCTTGACCAATATGGAAACAGATCTCGTTTTGAAATGGGGACAGCCGAATATCTTGAGACATGTTTACATGTGCGATTAGAAATTTATTGCGGAAAATCCAATTTCCAGATCTCTGAGGTCAATTGGGGACCCCAATCGGTCTTTGGAGTTGTTTGTGAAAGTATAAAACCTGCGGCGCGGAAGAGTGTCTCAGCTGCAACAAGATGGCCCTCCGTATAGAGGGAGACGCTTTGGTATTCAGCCGCCCGTTTAGTGAAGTCAATGGCCCTTCGAAGTAATTCCTTGCCGATCCCTTTATTGCGTTCGTTTTGCACCACGAACATTGTTCGAATGTTTGCACGACCGGTAATATCCTGATCCGGCATGACGATGATTGAGGCCACGAATACGCCATTACTCTCCACGATCCAGCAACAATGCGTACTTGGATCAAAGGTTTGCACAAATTCTGCCAAAAGGCGGCAGACGAATGCCTCGAAATTGCTGTTATATCTGTATTTCGAGGCGTAGTAACTGGCATGGAAACAGGATATCAATCCCATGTCTCCGGGCCTGTGATGCCGAACCACATAGTTGTCGAGGACCGACATTTTGAATGCTTTGATTCTGGTGAATATAGTCAATAATAGGCACGGTATTTCTTGAATGGGGCAACCAACATGAGCGTTTAATTGTTCCGAATCTCTGGTTGCGACTGTCGCTGATTGATGCCCACGGCTGTTCTGTCGCTGTGAGTTGGTAGACATGTTCACTTCTACGTCGGTTCTTAAGTAGCTGGTGTTCGTGCATAGAACTACACCTTGTCCGTGATTGACTGAGATTTTCTTACAGTGAATATAGGTCTGACCAATACGAGCAGAATCAGAGATTCACAGACCACACAATTTATGCGTGAGATGAAGGGCTATAATAGTTGTGAATGACCATTCCAATTGTGTCCGATAACCCTACTCCCAAGCTCAATCATTTGCGTGGCTTCCAGTTCTCGGAACCTAATGTAACTTTTTGTGGCATTTGTCGATGTGTTACTGCCATGAGACTTTGAGACCTGGCAGATTCAAAAAGCACGGCCACAAGAGCCACAGAGGTTTATGCTGAATTTTGCGATGCAAGTGGTACGTGGGAGGTTCTAGCCAAAGCATGAGGCAGAAAAGCGCGCCCTTTATGATCTAGGATATGGTCAACGGCCAGGCGCTGGACATTATAGTTACTACAGTCTTCACCATGATTTCACACTCCTCACAGCTATGTCCAATCGTCAAGGTGCAAATGGCTTGATCGTCATAGGTCGTCGAATTGGAAATCGCAGCCATGGCAAGGATGTCTAGCAAAAGGTGCTTGGGAATTCATTGTTCCAATTTCCGAGTGCCTTAGTCCAAAACGACACATCACAGTGGCCAGTGACGAAGCCCCAGTCTGAGTTGAGTGTATGAAGTCATGAACATGCCCTGAAGGGGTTGGAAAATGAACAAAGGGGGCAGACGCAGGTGACCAAAACATTGAACGCGCAGATGCAGGAAATGTAACCTCAATGCAGTCACTCGCAGCAGCGGATTGCCGTATCAATGACCAGATGGAGACATAGTTGAGGAACGAGGAATGTACAGAATCGAATAGAATCGTCCGCCATTACGCATGTCATCTGTCCGAAAACCGGTTGGGAGATCAATGCTGGAAACCATGATAATCAATCCCTCACTACGGTTGAAGTGTGTTATTTTCGTCACGGATATCTTTCCCGACCGGATCTGTTTTGTGTGCGAGTAGAAAAAACTCGCGATGGATCTTTCCGAGGATTCAAGGGCTGGTCATCAATAGCGCGGCCCGCGATGGGCCTGGTCCGATACGCGAGCGCTATTTCGTCTATTCGGGGACTTTTGGTGCTAGGCGCTTACAAAAAAAGCATCACCATCTCGACGCTCAGATAAAAACGCGCCAAAGTCCCGGACCATTATGTCGTCAATTGACTGGAATCAAGCAACCCCCGAACAGAAGAGAGTCGGCTACATTTTCGCTCGGGAATCAGAGCTCAACGTAGAAAGTAAGCCTCGAAGTCTCCCTCACGGATGCTCCTATATATTAGAGATGGAGATGTCGTCGGATAACGGCCTCTATGGCAACGACTCGTCACTGCGAGAGTCGATCAACAACATGGCATCTCAAGTTCAGCCAAAGTTTGAATTCACGCGCTTGGCGTCAAAGCCGACTTCTCGAATATCCTACAGCTTCTCTCCCGCCATTAGTGCGTCGAAGATGACGCCGCGGCTCGTCGTCTTTGTCAATGGACTAGGTCTTCCTCAAGCTGGTTGGACGACTGCAATCCTCAAACTGCGCCAGATGGCCGGCCTTGATGTTCCGGCAATCCTGACATATGATCGATACGGTCAAGGACGGACAGTGGATCGCGATCCGGTGGATGGGCTGGCAATCGACCCTTGCCATGGGCACGACTGTGTCGACGCGGCTCACGATATGCGGGAGTTGATCAGCCAGGTGGCAAGCGAAATGATGGGCATCAGTAACGTCAATAATCTTCAGCTTGTTCTTGTCGCCAACGAGCTCGGTTGTGCTATTGCTCGACTGTACGCCCAAGAATATCCTGGAACCGTTTCTGGCATCATCTTCCTTGCGTCGACCCTTACCAACACCGACTTTGTTTCACTCTTCCCCGATCCAGACTCACACTACTTCGGCGGAAGTCTCCCTGCAAATGCCACGCTCGACGAAGTCCGTGAGACACGTACAAAGTTGCAGGCAGTTCTTCATCCTAGTATTCCAAATAAGGAGGGCCTAAGCCGGAGAAGCTTGATGCAATTGTTGCCGTACGCCAATTCCCCTAAGTTGATTGGTCCGGGCGGCCGAGGTCCGTTGATCACAGTCATTGGCCAGGACTTCAACACGTTCGCGCAGCAAATGAGAAAGACAATGGGTTTGAATGATCAACTATTCCAAGCCTGTGCTGGCCCATATTGGCAGCACTACAATGAGGGTCTTACGTATCTGACGGAGCCTGGGAGGAGCATTGGACCCCTTGAAGCCCCAGGCACAGGACAATTTGTGCAATCAGATAACCCGACCTTCGTAGCTGAACGGCTATACGAGATGTTGCAGAGCCTATGAATTGAGGATTTGGTGTAAGGAGAGAGTTTTAAGACATGATAAAAGGGAAGGGAAAATGGTACGGGGAAAGCAGCAGAAGGACAACGATACAAATGACTTATAAACTAGTAGGGGAGTATCCATAAGGCTCAATTTTAGAATAGCACACCACTCATTCAGCTTACACTTTACAATAGCAAGAAAATTACCAGAACTACGTGAAATGAGTAGGTCGAGGGCACTCTGAATTTCATGATTCAATCTGAAAACACTAGGGAAGGATCTTCGTAGAATATCTGGCCCTGGGCCTCGTAAGGGTAATATCTTAGTACTAGGTACGAAGTTTATGAAGTACTAGGGCAAAATTTGAGGTGGTTACTGCCACTATTTTGCCCCGTGAACTTTATGATTCATTCAGCCCGTATCATGTAGACGATAACATCGATATTAAGCTTTCACCAAGCCGCCTTTACCCGCGGCGGTTTTCGTTGAACGCTCTTGGAATGCTGTCGAAGGTAAACTGCCGCACATCCGGATAGTCGTGGCTCTGTCCGTATTTCCCATGCCAGAAGCGAGGCTTGAGAGTTGAGTTGCTAGTATTAAATGGATTTACAGTCTTTTTCGCCGTCCAGTCCAGATTTTTCACAGACCTTTCGGCTATGATAATTGGTGGCGGCATGGCATGTGCACCTCCATTGATTGATGACTTGTCATCAGTGGCTCGTAACTCACACACGATATTGCCTCTTGAGTTAATCTTCTTTGTTTGACAAGACAAGTATGTGCACATATCAACTGTTTATAATAAGAATACTGTCCCACAGAAATCTACTCTGGGAATCAAAAAGAATTGAGCTGACCCGGTTTAAAAACGCATCATCTATCACCATGCATCATCATCATTATCCGGATACCCCTTGCTCTAGTTTGAGCACACCGGGGCTTCTTCCATCAACAACAACTCCAGCAATCTCTGCGGTCACGGTTACAGCACTCTCTACAGTGTTTATCTCAACTATTCTTACAGCAATCATTCCAACGACCTCTACAACAACCATTTCAACAATTTCTACGGTGATGATTCCGTCAACCTCCACAATAACCTTGTGCTCCTCAACTATAGAACCGCCGACAACGTCTACATGCACATTGGCTTCTACGTTCACACCAGTAAATGGTTTGTGATGAGCCCGTGATCTCGTCCTATATTTCATTCTTACCCTAAAATATGGCAATCAGTCACCCTTGACGTTCAAACAGCGGACCCTACATGGGATTCGTTTACGATTGGGAACATTCCCGTGAACATGGAGGTTGTGACAGATCAAGCACTGAATTGTACTGACAAGAGGAAAAAGCACAATACTAATATAGTTTATGGAATATCAGTTGTAAGTCTATCACCAAGCTCCTGGAGATTTGTTGAGCATATTCATATGCAGAAAGTTTGCTAATTCAGATAAACCGTACTTACTTCAGTACTTCGGTGTTATTTTTGTCGTCGCCGGACTTATTTGTGCGATCCTCCGTTGCTTGATCGCAAAAGCTAGCAGTTTCTCGAGAAGATTTTTCAAAGGCTTTGTTATTATTGCATCTGTTCTCTGTGGGATAATTGGTGCTATCTTGACTGGCGTGAGTGTGAACGACCCTGAGGCATGCGTTGACCTAAGGCCGACTGGCATTATTGGGACAATTTGGACTCTATTTGCAATCATCTTAGCAGCTCTGGCGAGTTAAGATCCATTGCAGGGCAAAGCAAGGCTTAATTAGGCTCTGTGTTTCCTTGCAGTTCGAGTTCCTGTTTCAGAGAAGGTCTCGGAATTGCTTGTTATTGTCATCCATGATCTCATATGCTGAACTGAGATTGCACTATGCTTGAGCCGCGATCCAGTGACCCGGAAGAGGGGCTTCTGTGAGGCCCGGGCAGTCGTCAAATCTGGCAGAGTAGAGTTCTATAGAGGGCTCAAGGGTCTATTGTCGGCAATAAGATCGACGTGAATTATGTAGCCACTGTACAATAATTATCGTGATTACTCACATTTACTTCTTCCTCTCATGCTCGTAGCACATTTTCTGCTGCCCTTTGTTCAGATTGAGGAATATTCTCGACTTTCTCGCTAGATATCTATGATAATGCAAAGCAACGTTCACTTCTTGTCTCTTCGTTATCGCACCAGCAAGGCATCTTCCCAATGTTTCCAACGCCAAAGAACAAAAATTTCAACGGCATGTTGAAATTGAACCTAGCATCAAATGCTGCGGCCAAGATGCAGTTCCATCGTGCCCACAAGTCGCAACGGTAGCGGTTTTCCAAGAACATTACCACAAATCCACCCAGGAAACTGCCGAAACGGCCCGAGCTGGTGTTCCTAGGATGGGCATGCCGGAGAAGAAGATGTTTGTATTCCAAAGGCGGAACTTGAACTATGAGAAAAAGCGGTTGAGTGTATACATAAGATTTGGAGCCGTTGCACCTACAAGAAAGCCGCACGGCAGCACGTGATCAATGTGATGCCCAAAAAGGCGGCGAGGTCCCTTGATAGGTAAGTTAATGAATCAGACATATTTGTTGATATGACTCACATTTAGAACATATTGCACCCACACTATGCTGTCAGGCAGGGCTCTCGCATTCCCTTCCTCGTGGGTTATCAGTACAGTGTCATCGGCGGCAGTAAATATGTTTTTGCTGGTGGAATTGTGATTAGGTGCGTCGATGAGGCTACTCAAAAGTACGAACGGCTGAGAACGGCCAAGGAGAATGTAGGACTGGACAAAATTTTCTGCCTCGATGAAGCCACATGCGTATGGATATTACACATGCATAGGAAATCCCCGTCTTAGTAATTTTCAAGATCATACCAGGATACAATTATTCACACAAAGCAGCACTAACCTGTAATTCGTTCCTCCTGGCAGTGTATGGAACCACGTTTTTGGGAAAATTCAAGGCCGCGGGCACTGAAAGAATCTCTGCATTTCCAACGTTATGAATTTTTTTTTTTTCGAGCTCAAGTAGCAACGGGCCGGATTAGGTAGATTTTGTAGTCGATTAGGATCAAGGAAGGGGTATTATCTTGCGTATCAGCGATTGAGTCGCAGACTCGTAGAACACCCTCAACATGGTCTGCAAAATCATAAATCTGAACGACGTTCTGCTGCTCGACAGTACGATACTTGGAAGGAAATGTTACTTTTTCCGACTTGGCTGCTAAGCGTTGTCTTAGCTCACTGATTGGTTAAACCAAGCCATACTAACCGCAGCTGGTCGCTTGGCTTGTGTTTCCACCCATGGCCATTGTGTTACCACACCAACCGAACCTGGGGGAGCAACCGAACAATCAGCAGATCCGGGTTCGAGCTAACAGCGTTGCTTGACCAAGAGCGATGATTCGGTATTACTACGTAGTAGAACAGCCACAGGACGCCAGTGGTGTCCAGCTGAAATCATGGGCTGATAATTGGAACCATGCCGTTGGACTGTCGTGAGTGAGTTCCGCCACTGATAAGGTTGGCACTACGACCAACCAATAGCTGCTAGTATGGTTGCCCATAACCCACATTTTTCTCCTTGCTCTTAGTGACTGGTTGGTTTGGGCGAAGAGCTGAGATAAGAACCGAACGAATCCAGAATAGACTTTGAATACCACATCAAGCCAAGAGGCTGAGGCAGGAGAGGAGAAGACCAATCGAGAACCAAAAGGTCAATTGCCTTGGCTTGCTCGCTCTGCCTGTGGCTCCTGACATTTATTAGCCCAAATTCCTACAATTCCTAGTCATCTTGCGCAGTCTCGATTTCGCGTCCTAAAATGGGACAATCATTTAGTCAACCGGGGCATCATCTTCTTCGTACAGGGACAGGCCCGTTTACTACGGTATGATGCCGCTTAACAAACGTTGTAGCTCTCGTCCAGTAGTTACAATGGACACTAAGTCTGAGTGTATGAGTCATCATTAAACCTCTACAACTAGTAGATGAAGGACGCTTGAGTATCTAGACCATGCCATAGTGCCTGAACCTCCGATACCACCAATTTTGACATGATGACAGAACGCTGTGCTATTTTTATCTTCTCCGCGTGGCGCTGTTCTACTGGAGATCCATTTGCGCTATACTACCACCCGTTGTTCGTCTGATTGACGGCATATAGATGCCACCTGCGCTTTGTAGGAGACTTGATATATGAGCAAGATGAATCAAAGTGGCGGCGGATTGTTGTTTCTGCGGTCTTGGAGATGCGGAACTGGTACCGGTAGCTATTCTTTACTCGGATTGTCGGCGTCCCATCACGCTTCGCTTGGAGAGGACGAATCAAACATGGAGCTACCAGGAAAGTTCTTGGCAAAGTTCGCCCTGACGACCTTGCAAATGCTGCGTCTGCTGAATGGCCAACGGCAGAAACACTCTGCAGGACTAAGCAAAAGTAATTGACACATGCATGCCGGAGGCCCATGGCCGATTTGCGAGGGGGCTTTGAGGCGCTCCCAATTGGATACCTCAATTGGCGCTTAGCCACAGAGCTGTATGACTGGCCACTTCAAGGCTGATGGTTGAATGCCTCGTGACGGGCTGGTGGCATCATGCTTTCGCAGACTACCGGTTTTGCCGAATCAAGTCTAAAACGATGACCAGAAAGCTGGGAAAAGCAGAACGCTCCGGCTTGCCTTTACGAAACTACCAATCAAGCTCAATTGACAACGTGAGGGCGCTAATAGTAGCCCCCAAGCCATCTCGCTACGTAGTACACAGCCTTGTAACATTTGATTCCAGTCTGCCTAGCTGTCGCCCTAGCTAAGAGGGGCGGTGCCGCCGTCGGTGGTGTTCACGATGGCGTGAACATGGAAAGCTTGTTTTTGCTTTTTTCAGCAACTACACCAATATCAAGCTTTAGAACCAAGCTTTAGCTTACCGTTAAGGCCACTATCACGGGATAATCATGCCAACCTCGATCATGTCCAGAACAAGCATATAAGGCCCCTGAATATCCCCCGAAAACAGACACTTATTCTTCATACCAAACCTCAATCACTAACATTTCTTTTGTCTACCACTACTATTTCCTTTGTCAACAATTTCCTTTGTCTTGTACTTCCATTTCTATATCTTTTCATCACCAAAGATCTTGAAAATGTACTTCTCCAAGGCTGTCATCGCTACCGTCATTGCTACCGGCTCCGTTCTTGGCGCCCCTGTTGATTCTAGCTACACCACCATCTGCGACCCTCCTTGCGAGCCTATCTCCACGCCTGAGCCCTGCGTGGACGGATGTGACACAACTCGACCCCCGGTTTCGACCACTCCCGAACCCGAGCCCACACCCGAATGTGAGGGCTCGTGCGAGACCGAGGAGAACCCCTGTGGTTCTTCTTGCCAGACCAATGACCCTGTGGATACCTCTACCTACTTCCAGCCTTGTTCCATCTGGCAATACAACGTCAAGAACGGCGCCATCTCCTCCGCCTCTACCGGTCTCGTCAGCAAGTCCAACACTAATGCCGGCGCCGACACCACCACGCTTGTTACCTTCCAATACCCCGAGGCTGCCAGCGGTAGGCAGTGCCAGTTCGCCTTCTACTTCGACGCCACCGCTGCCGCCTCCGGCTCTCGCAAGATGGACCTTTTCACCACCAACGGCGTTGCTCCCGGTCCCACCACTGGCTGGGGCCCTGGTAACCGCCGCAACATCCATCTGGGCCGCCTCGATGCCGCTCCCGCCGGTTCCACCGGTTTCGCCACCTGGGAGGCCACGTACAACGCCTACCTCACTGCACCCACTGACTGCAAGGCACCCGGCACTGAGGAGGGTTTCGAGCTTGTTGGTGTTTACGACGAGGACTACATCTGGTGGGACCCCTCCACCGGTGCTGGCCCCAGAATCATCATTTCCTAGGAAACAAGCGAGCGAGCGTTTTCTCAAGAAGCAATCTAGAGGATGAGCATGCCTTAGAAGTTAGATTTTCTTGTCAGTTTTCTTTGGTTTTGATTTGGTCTAGTTTTTGGTTGTATCATGTTTTCACTTTGGACATTCCTTATGTTCACCATCACTTTCTTGTATTTTACAGGTTTATTAATTTAGTCGGTCACTACCTTAGCAACTTATTATTTTGTTTCATGACTGTTGAATATGAACTGTGATATGCCAAACTTCAACCTTCCTGGAACATTAGTCGATATTGTACAGCTTCGTCAGCCGACCAAATCCTCCTGTATTCAGATATATCGTGCAGTCTGCCGATCACTATTCAACATTCAGGCTGAAATTTGTGATGGAGATGACAGACAGTGATAGTTGGTCAACATTATAAAGGTACAACGCAATCCATGCCTAACGTAGGACTCTTGGCTGTAATCGCTTATACTTGAGTTTACACTCGCTGTCTCAGAGCTTTTCCTTCCTAACATGTTGGATTACTCGACAAGAGCCCACTTATGACTGACCAATCCAGTGCCCTTCTTGTGATAGAGAGCCAAGAAGTGCTCGGAATCAATATTGAACAGCCCAGGCCAGCCAGCGCCTGACCCTACCACAGTAGCCTCGGACCAAGTTCTGGCCCCGTCGTTACTTGTGATGACCTTCATCTCTGCATATTCGTAGCCCGGGTCACCAGCGACATCTTCGTTCGTAAGAAAGGCGGCAACAAGCGTGCCCCAGACGTTGTATATTTGAGGAGCACCGGCAATGCCGCCGTCTCGAGGTGTATAGAGACGTCCACGCTCACCCCAGCTGTAACCATCATCATGGGACAATACGTAAGAGACTGCGAAGCGGCCGAGTTCTGTCTCCTCGAAAACAGCACTTCAAAGGATTAGTCATTATCAGACATGGCAAATCCGCCTTTGACAGATCTTCGAGGAACAGAAGAAGCCAACTCACATGAGATTTCCATCGTTGTCTATTGGTGCCACACCAATCATTCCGTCGCGAGATACTCTGTCGCCTCCAGACACAGATACCCATTCGGACCAAGTTGCCCCTTCGTCACTTGAAAACTTCATGAAGCCATCCTGATCACCGTTGTTGTTCTCAGAGGAATAATAGCATTGTACGGTACCGTCTTTTGCGACACGAAGAAAAGGTTCCCACAATCCGCTCGCGCCAATTGGTCGGGGGACCCTCTCCTCTACAGTAGAAAGATACTTGAACGAGGAGCCCCCATCGTCCGAGTAGGAAATGGAAACTCGGAAGAAGGTGTAATGTCCATCGGCCGGGTCGCGCTCGTGGTTTCGGTACGCGTAAAGGATGCGGCCACTTTCGAGCTGAAGAGGAAAGGCATTGTTGATATCGTGACTTTTTCTATCGCCGCGGAACGCTTCTCCCACCTGCTGCCATGATTCCGCTCCATCACTTGTCTCAACCAAGCGCAAAATGTCTTCACCATCGTCTGTCGACTCGGTGTAAGCTCCATACAATGTGCCATTGGTCCCGAAACAGACTCTCATGTAATGGCCTTTCTCATCCACCAGCACTGGATCCTCTGGATTGGCCACACGGCCAGGCGATAGTCTTGGAGCAATCGTCCGGGCGCAGACTACGCCTGCTATGGCGGTACCAGCAAGGAAATTTTTGAAGAGCATTTTGAGAAGAATGGGCAGGCTTTCGGCAAAGATGTGGATGCGGGAGCAGCTGAGAGATGATTCTTCTTTTGCTGATGTGTCGCGGAGCCATCTTTATTTCAATGTTTTCGACTGAGAGCCCGACAAAGCTTCATCGCTGACATTATGGCTAGCCGAGCACCTCGCAATTGGAATTCAATTTTGTCTACTGCAGGGATCGCAAACAGCCCTGAAATCCTCCTCAGGGATTGGACTCGGAGACTTTGTTCAGCCGGTCAGATCATATCACCCAATCGGCTCAAGAGCCTTAGACGACAAGTTTTTAAGCGCCTATTGAGGCGTTCAGATCCTTGGGCTTCGTCTAGTTTGTACGGATTCGTCGATAGTGACGTGCGGTCCTCGTGACAAGTCTCCGCGCCTGAGCCTGATCGACATTCCAGTAAGTTGTTATAAGAAATTTCGGGGGGTTTAATCCGTGTAAATAGACTTGGGTGGGAGCAGCTTGAATTTCAAAATGCAAAATCGTACCTTGAGATTGCCCTTGCTCCTCTCATTTATCTTCCTGCTGCGGAGATGGAAGTCGTGAAGTCTCATCTTATGTTACCGTACGCGGCTCATTTCATTGGGGAGATAATTTAAAAGCACGGCCTTGGGACATAACAATCGCGCAGATTGTGATTGAAAGAGTGTACTTGACTTAGTAGCACGTAGGCTTGGCAGGTTTAGAAGGCAATGTTGAGAAAATTGGCTGAGATTGGCTATCCGCGGCGGAGCAACTCAGTTTGTGTTGAAGCCGCACTGTTTCCTATTTCCGGATTGATTTCTGCCTCACCTTTTCTGTTGCAATAAGCCATACATAGAATCACTTATGTAGAGCCCGCCCCACATGGCATTCCTTGTTTTCCGTGCTGAGTGAGTGAAAAAGCTGTGGCATGATGAAGAACGTTTGGAGAGGCATCACCTACAATGACTTCGTTACCCAATTTTCTACCGCTCGGATCCCACTCGTCGATAGGCACGGCGTTTTTTCATTGCTTGTGATAGCAAAAAAGTCAAGCTCTAAACTGTCTGCTGAGAGAAGATACGTCATATCATGGGTTCGGGACGGTATCATCGCAAGACTAGTGAGCCGCAAGCACGGCAAGAAATTGACGTCGGTGGCCACGGCAAGAAAGGACCTAAAAGCTTCTCTGAATGGTCGGCGTAGGGGTTCGAAAAGGAGCCATTCCATACCTCTAGCTTAGTGGATGTTCTTCGAGCTTGCCCGTTCCTAACGCCCATGCTACGGAATGCAACCAGGGGCCTGGTGCGAAAGCGCAACGCCACACTAGAAATACTGGTCGAGCACTACAAAGCAGAACACGAGACGAAATACCCCGTCGCCGGCAAATCACAGCAATAATAATTCAATGTTTCAGCTGCTTCAACATGCACACGTCCATCGAAAGTATGACTGCAAGGCTGTCTAAACTACCCGTGGCTGGCCAGCCGCGAACAGTCAAGCACTGTACTCATTGGTACAGCGGTCGGGTAACTCTCCGCTGGACATGTTCTTTCGGATTTCTCGTACTACGTAGTACACAGGCAGCTTGCCATGATCTACATGCACTAACGGGGTCTAATCACATCCATAGTATGCTTAACGCCTCCAGGACAGGGACCGGCACAGGACCAGAAATTATATAAGGCCGGTTTTTACAATTAGAACAAATCCGCACGATTCCGTTGCAGTATTGAGACTTACCCAGTTTCACTTGCCAGTCGTCTATTCTCAGAATGCTCGTCAGCAAGAAAACTTTGGCACTCTGTGCTTTTGCTGTTTTCCAAGTAGGAGCTGTGGACTATGGCACCTGGAGCATAAACATCGTCACCGGGGCTTCTGCGAGTGGTTACAGATACGGCGACATGTATGCCACGCATTCAAAGAACCCCGGGGTCACTAGCCATTCCCATTGGCAATACGATCCATCAACTCAGAAGACAACATATACGCCGGATGATCCTACGCTTAGCAACACAGAGATAGATGCCACTGGTGTTCAAAGTGAGG
Organism: Paramyrothecium roridum; assembly: GCA_003012165.1. Lineage (NCBI taxonomy): Eukaryota > Fungi > Ascomycota > Sordariomycetes > Hypocreales > Stachybotryaceae > Paramyrothecium > Paramyrothecium roridum. The sequence continues at coordinate 9,335 of PXOD01001158.1, read as the reverse complement.
CCTCACTCGCTTATTGGTCTAGCCAAAAGGATCTGGCTAATAGAGAGCAGACTTCGCAATCCAGCAGACTGTTCCTATTGATGGCACTAATACAGTGTTGAAAGGGTCAGGTTCAATCGACATCCAGATGAGTTCAGCTGCCAACGGACGAGGTGGGGAAGGAAGCACAACTATCACTGCAGAATTAGCAAGCTGAGTGCCTGGTGAAGAACTTTATGGCAGGTCAGCCTATTAGAACTTGCCTGTATCACTTACGTGAATTTGAATTCGTCAGCCTAAATATGGATGCCTCTCTTTATCCATGAATAATCAAGTGGCATAGACAGAAGTCTACGTGATACTTATTTAGCTAGGGGCCGGAAACTCAGGTCTCGGGACATCAATATTCTCGCTTTCCAGAAATGGGTTATTGTTGTTCGTGGCTCTCACGAAACACGGGATTGACAAGTCTTTGAGACCGACAATAGGGTAGATGCACGGCCTCGCATAAACAAGTGGCTTTTCTGGTTCAATCAACTAATCCGTATTGACGAATGTGGGCGACAACCGAGCCTGATTGTTAGTCTAGGCTCTTATGCAAACATGGAGAAGCGCTTTCGCATGGATGAGCGCCGTGAGATCCGATGCACGATCTGGACTTCAGAAATCAATGACTCCACGATTCAAGATGCACTATCTGACTCATCACTCGCAAGCTGGTAAATTGGAGATGCTTCACTGGGGACAATAAGCAATGGTAGCCTCGATTACTGTGGAACGAGTGACATCCACCATGTTGGCCATGCGGGCGAGCCGAAAGACCTGGCACTGACTTGATCCAAGCACGCAGGATGCATCTTTTACGATCCTTAAAATTACATGCTGCCTCGCACCACCTTGGGAAAATGGCCTAGTAAATGTGGTGGCATCCGACGCATGGGGTGGACTCTAGGGTAACTCACATCCGTGTGACACATTTTAATTCCAACGATCTCGAATGCATCGCGACACTGCGCTTCTAGAACCCCTAAATGACGACACAAATAAATGGCGTCCCTCAGTCAGCAACACCCGGATTGAGGAAAACGTAGGATCGAGGCTGACCGCCGCGGTAGCATTGGTCGTAGGAGACCCATGCTGGGCACGTTTCACAGGGGCCAAGCACCTCGGTGGCCCCATCACATACCCCGGTCTCCTAGCTGTGCCAGAGCTGTCATCCCTTGCTCAGTCAGCTATTCTTGGGAGGCCAAGCTCGACTTGTCAGGAACCAGCCATAGCGCTGATCTGCCTGTTGAGATCTGGCCAACCACGCTCTGCGACTAACAGCCTTGTGGGCCGCCCGCTCGGCCAACTTTTGCTGGACCCGGAAATTAACGCTTGAGAAAGGAAGGCGACAGTAGCCCTTCTCCTTGGCCCAACTGTATCGTGCTCAAATCGAGTAAAAGGACTTTTTCCAGAAGGTGGCAGGGACCAGGCAACCTGTTGGCGTGAAACGCTGTGCCTGAGAATAGGAACACTCAAGCCCTGGTGGCTTGTACGGTAATTTTATGAATGGGCAGCCGCTCTGCTACGCCGCTATGCCAAGTTCAAGCCAATCCAGAAGTTCATGTAACACCTGCTAGTCCAAGTCCAGGGGGGCTGAGCCAATATTAGCCCCCCAATGCGTGGACGAGGGCTGTCGGGCCTAACATTTGGTACGAGGGCGACACATGTGAAGCGTAACTTTGTATGGGCAGTTATCCACTCACTCGCCTGTCAGAAACACGAAACGGAACTACTGCGAAATGAAGTTTCCCGGCTATCGTTGCTGCCAGAGCCTCTTCTGGAGAGATGGCTGAATGTGGAGACGAACCCATGTCGGCGGGCTATCCGGAACCAGGCTCGATTGCCTCGTGCACATGCACCCTTTCGAGTTGGCAGTGACAGGGGAACTATTCTTGTAGCATCAAGAGATCATGGGGGCCAGTGATAAATATCGCCCGTTGGTCGCACACCAGATGCATCTTTTCGTTTCAGCATTGCAGTTCAGTTTTCTTAATTGTTTTTTCCGTCTCTCTTTATTTCATTCCGTCTCTCCTTGAACGTCATTCGTTTCGACAGCCTTTAGTGTTGTCCATTTACATTCTTTTCTTCGCTCTGTCAGTCTGCTTGGTAAGATTGACTTTGTCGCCGCTCCCCATTCGCCAACACTTTTGTTCCTCACGATCTTCTTCTCTCTTATTCACTCTTCGAAATGGCTTTCGCAGCTGTTGTTAACGTTGTCGGCGTCCTGTCCGGTGTTGTCGGTATTCTCCAGTTCGGAATCGACAACTTCGCTCCCAAGGACGACGAGGGTTCCACCGTCGTTCAGCTCGCCATTGGCCTTGACGTTCCCGATGGCCTCAACAACGCTGGCGGCGATCTGCCCGATGTCCGCCTGTTTAACGAGGCCGGTGCTTTCCTTGGCATGGCCGCGGACCCGGGCGATGTCGCCGACGGCACATTGGGCAAGGTGACTGTCAGCACCAATGGCCAGCAGTCGGCTTACACGCTCTTCTCGGCTAACAGCAATGCCATCTGCATTGCCTACGCCACCATAACCTGGCCCAGTGGAGACCAGTACGCTTGGCCCGGTGACTGGGGTCGCCAGTGTGGTGCTTCCTGGTACTACTCCAACTACTTCGTCAAGGGCACTGACGCCAGACCCGACTGCATGTGGATCGACTCCGACGGCGATCAGCCCCAGACCGGCTTCCAGCTTCACTGGCCCGAGTTCGTTGAGAAGTCCGGCGACGCCGCCAACGCCAGGGACGTCGACTACTACTGCAACAGCGGTGTTGCTTTCGGCATCCGCACGGAGCAGGACCCCAACACCATCACCTACTGGGTCCTGAACAACGCCAAGCGCAGCATCACCGACTGGTTCTTCGGCAAGCGCTCTGCCACCGCCATCGCTGAGGGCCCTCACAAGAAGAAGGTTGTCGACTGGACCCCCCGCGGCCGCTCCACCCACGTCCGCCGCGCCAACGAGACCAGCGGCCACGTCGGCTCGGCCAAGTTCCACGACCGCCTCGTCAAGGACAACAACGCGCGCCACCCCGCCACCGAGCTCTGCGAGAGCGAGAGCTCCGTCGGACCCGACTTCCTCGACATTGCCCACGGTCAGTTCTGCCGCATGTCCGACAAGACCCTGTGGCCCGTCTGCGGCGGCAACGTTGCCGATGACTGCTTCAACCTCGACCTCCACCAGCTGGTCGTTGGAGGAATCGCTACCCGAGATAGCCCCTACTCCAACGTGGCCGACTGGTCTGCCGGCAATTAAGAGGTGAATCGTTGAGTACCGAAAATTTTTTGATGGGATTTTGGCGGCTTCAATTACATGTGTATAGTTATGTGCAATTAGTTTATGTTTATGAAGAGAGATATACCCCAAAATGTGGATTCCAATTGCGTACTCGATTGCCCAGGCTTTAGCATTTGATCTTCTTCACATCTGACTGCTAGATATGCCTTTGTAGTACGGCAAGAAGTTGTTATTTATTGCCATGATGCCTTTCTTCAACGAACGAAAAGTAATTGCAACAGCCACGAATGACTTCAAGATCTTGCCGCCTTCGTACGAATCGATAGCGCTAAACCATGGCCTAATGCTTGACCCTTAGTTTCTCCCACACTAGGCAACGATTGGCTGTCTCGTAAACTTTGGTCACTTGACGCTCCACCCGGTCGATGCCGGAGATGGTTTCAGCATTAGGGCGTGACGGCGTATCGAAGGGCGTGATGAAAACTTGGCCTCACCTTCCTTCTCCTATTCCTAAGCAGGCCTTGCCATTGCTTGCATCGTAAAATCTCTAGCAAAAAAACTAGTGGCGACAATGGCTGTCAAGGATACGATGCCCAGGAAGGCCAAGTTTACCCGTGCATCCGCACCGAAAGTGAGAACGGGTTGTCTCTCTTGGTAAGTCCTCGCCATCTTCTCTTTTTCTTCGCTAACACTTCGCTCTTGCGTAGCAAGTAAGTTCCCTCAGTCAATAACCATCATAGCCATATTTCTATTCAGCGCCTGGGCTCATATATTTGTTATTGCCAGAACCCGTCATCTGAAGTGTGACGAAGAAAAGCCCACTTGTCGGCGTTGTCGTCAAGACATGGTTACTTGTGATGGCTACGCCGCGCCGAAGCCTCGCAAGGCCCGGAAAGGTCAGAAGTCAGATTCAGCGACTGTTCAGTTAATTCCGCAACCAACAGAAATTGGACCGCCTATCGACATGTTTCCCTCCATGAGTAGCCTTGAAAGGCATTACTTCCAGCATTTCTTGCGATGGACAACAAACCAACTCTCAGTCTCTCCATCTTCAACAAACTTCTGGCTACAATACGCCCTTCCAATGTCCCTTTATTCCGAACCAGTCAGACACAGTATGATCGCTGTGGGTGCTTCTCATCGCCTTTTCATGGCACATACCGTCGGTTACTCGCATCCATCAGAGTTGAAACGTCTTGCCATTGGACAGTACAACAAGGCCATCGCGACTATTCTTCCTCAAATGAGAGTAACGTCTGTCACCGACCTGCACTGCATATTGGTCTGCTGTTTACTTTTCATTTCGTTTGAAGGCTTGACCGGCCGTTATGATGAGCTCCTGCGCCATCTCAGCGCTGGCATAACATTATTCCGCTCTCTGCCTACCACCATCAACGAGGAGCAGGCAGTGACTAAGAAACTTGTCGAGATGTTTAGTCAACTAGGAATAGAATCGTCAAACTTTATGGATGATCCGTTCCTTTTAGGGGTTACGGAGTGGTATCAAGAGGAGTCCTTTGCGATGCCGGAACAAATCATCCCATTCGGAGACCTTGATGAGGCGACATACGAGCTTCGAAAGTTGGACCTTCTTTACGAAGACAAACCTTGGCATCTCGACAAAGAGCTTTTTGATGGTGCATCAGGACCTACCGTTGAAGACGCCTTACGACAATGGAATGCTAGGTTCGAAGTATCAAGCTGCTCCATCGCAGCGGGAAGAGAATCTGAAATGGCGCGTTTACAACTACGTAAACTATATTGGCAAATGGCTACAACCGCCTTCTCATCCGAAGAGGCAGCGGCAGACTCCCAAGTGTTCGATCCATTCCTATCAGCAGCAGAGCTTGTTGCGGCGCCTTTGGTCGCCGCGGGCCAGCCAACCTTTTCTCTGGATGGAAGTTTGATCTCGGGGCTTCAATTCGTCTCAACGACAACGTCAGATGAGGCCACAAAAGACCGGGCAATAAACATGCTGCGAAATCTAAATCGTCGCGAAGGTCTCCTGGACAGCCGCGACATGGTCAAGCTGCACGAAATAGCTATGGAGCCTGACCGTGATCTGAGTAGCGAAGAACAGCTGTCCATTCTCACGGAGAAAAGCAGAGCACCGGCTGGTATACCTAGACTAATTGAACGCCTTGGAAAGCTCAAAGGAAAAGAAATAAGACTACCCAGTACGGATTACACATTCGATTAATTGGAAATTTCGGTCGGTGGCGCCCGTCTCTTGTGGGAGGGCATCTACCTCGTCTACTCTGAATTAAACATTACTTTTAGCAAGACATTGAATGGAAAACTAAAGGTTCTGGATGATTTTAAAAAGGGACACAGGTGAAATTGTCTCTCCTGACACAAAACTGCCCCGGGGGTTTCCTGGCTGCCGTTGTACCCTCGGTAAGCCCCTTTCCAGGAGGGAGAGGTTGGCAAGCTGGTCCTGTCATGCCTCAACACCAGAGCACCAGGGAGACATCCAGCCGAACCAGTGCCGAACTCAATGGCCAAACAACGATCAATGCGGTGGTTTAAATGTTCGAGTCTTCCTGAAATTGAACGGCTTAGATGCCTGTGGAATTTGTAAGTGCTTGAATGTGTAGGTGGGGTTGGTGTCTGCAAAGTTAGTCGAGATACTGGAAGATGTATCGAGCTTTTGTACTGTGCAGCCCCGAGTTCTGCGTCATTAGGTACACATACAGGAACGCTATCACAACCATTTTATTTCTTCTATGAATCTTTGCTTTCTGGGACTGTTCCAAGATTGTCGCCTAGCTTGAAGCTGATCCCAAAGACGGATCAATAGACATGATACATCACACAACATGGGGATGGTCTACGCGGAGGGTAACCACTCTGAGATTGTGTGGCCATTAACTTGAGGGTCTGACCAAAGTTCGCCCTGCTATCACCTTGTTCGGTATGTTTCCCCATGGAACTGGGATATGATAGTATCCTAGGCAGCCAGAACCATTACTGCCCACTGCAGATGATACTTGTCCTTTTTGACTAGAATAAGCACCGACACCGCGGTTTCCCGAAATGTTTGTGACACGCCGGAGCGATCTCCTTTGGAATACAGGATGACCATCAAGCCGGGATACTACCGCAAGCCCCTGCAGGATACTGTATCTATTGGAGAATGTGAGTAATTGGAAGCTCCCGAAGATGAGCCTTCGTGCCGCCATGTAGAGTCAGGAATCTGTCGACCCTAGCCTTTGCCTCACACTGCTCTGTGGTTGATTGGTAGGTGGATTCCTGAGGTAATACTCGGCCACTTGTCCAGATGAGGGAGCAGGTTGCTAACCACCTCGTATATCGACAGCCCACCATGAGGATCGATAGGCAATCCCGCATATCAAGATTTCCCCGCCATGAGTGGAAGAACCCCTCACATGAAATGAGTCCCAGCTTTGAATTGCCCATGGTGAGGTATACTTCTTTACGTCGGCCTGTCCATAGAAAGTATATTGCCGAACATGCATTTGTGGAAAGAAGGGAAATCTGACTGCACGAGTGAGGGTCAATATCACTGCTTCGTGTTGTTTGATCATTTGTTACAACATACTTCTCGTCTTGCAATCTCTTTTTTCGTGCAGCATTGCGTCTGAATGTCTCTCTTCTTTTGGATGATCGCTCCTTGGTAGGCAATAGAATGATCGTCCCCGCCACCCGATCCAGTAATCCAGCATTCGATACGGAGTCGGTGACAGGCGGAATTCAGCGGCAGCTAAAGGATAGCGTGCCACTAGGCACTCCGGGAAGACCAGGCCATCAATCCATACATGCATCTATTGTTGTAAAACAATGGGGCTGTGAGGAGGTTGATGTATGCGACTGGCGACGACATGAACTCGACCATGGCAAACTTCAGAGTCTTTTCTCACATTTTCCGTTCAGATCCCGAACCACCTCTTTGCAACGCTTCGAAGGCCATTGAGCTCCAAGATCCATGCTGTCAGCTATGCCTTACAGGGGAGTTTCGCCCAAAATAGTGGGCACTTTGAGCAAGTTTTCAGCCTCTAGGATCAGGGATTGCGTAGCTGAAACAGAAGCGTATTACCGTTACCCGATAGCCATCGGCGTTATAACCATTGACTGAGACCCTTGGAATTTCTTCCACCCCGCCAAAAGTACTGTCTGGCTTGACCAAACATCCTCCCTCGGAAGCGCGCGACCATGGCGGTAGGGACACGAATCCGCGCGGCCTCGACCGATAGCGACAGCGACCACGATCACCTCGCCGAGCGGAGGAACTCAGTCGACGATACCGATCTCGACAGTCTCCTCGATGAGGCTAAAGACCTGGATAGCGCGGGGGAGGATGCGCGCTTCCTGCCGCTGGACATGGACCCCGAGCCCGTCGTTGCGCCGCCGACCACTTCGAAGCAACGCTATGTGATCCTCATGTGTGTGCAATTCCTGTTCATGATCGAGGTCAGCGGCTTCATCATGGAACCGCCGCTGCAGCAGATTATGGAAGATTTTATCTGCCACGAGCAGTACCCGGACCACGTCATTGGTAATCAGCAGACGCCGGACGATCGCTGCAAGGAGGCCGATGTCCAGGGAACGCTGGCGATGACCCGGTCGTGGATGATGACAATTGCGTTACTCGTTCGTAAGTATGGGCCAGTCGGACGGCGAATTGCCTCTTGAGACTAAGTGAGCAATTTCACAGCACTGCTCGTCCAGATTCCATACGGTATCGCCGCCGATAGGTACGGTCGCCGACCGATCCTCTTCCTGGGATTGCTGGGTCTCGTGCTTACAACCTCTTGGAACACAATTGTGTGTACGTATACCCCCAATACTGTTTCTTGGTGACAAGTACTCAAGATGCTGAACCACCGAATCTGCCAGTGCTTCAACCGAACGTCTTCACGACATGGTATCTCATCTTTGGACCCATCCCGACAATCATCGGAGGTGGTGCGCCCGCGATCACGGCCATGGTATGGACCATCCTTACCGATACAGTTCCAGTCGAGACCCGGACCACACTCTTCTACCAGATGCACGCCATGATGCTCATTCTCAGCGCCATATGCCGCCCAATTGCTGCATGGCTCCTAAGCATCAACCCATGGCTGCCCATGTGGATTGGCCTGGGCGCTCTCGTTGTGGGCATGTTTTCGTCTTTGCTTATACCAGAGACGCTTCACTTCCACAAAGCAGCCGGCAGCAGGCTACAAAATGGCACAAATCACCATGACGTGTCACCCTCGAAACCGAAGTCGCTGGCATCGGCATTAGCCTCGGCGCAGAAAAATTTGAAGCACGTTTGGAGCTCCATTTTCAAATCTAGGAGTCTGATGTTATTGATTGCCGGCTACGGCTTGTGCTACCCCTTCTTTATCGCCTACGAGATGAACCTGCTTCAATATACCACGGCTCGCTACAAGTGGCAGTGGTCTACTGTATGTTTTGCTTCTATGAACTTATTATAACAACAGGCTGATGGTCATAGGCAACTTATATCACCACAATCCACAGAGCCATGTCGGTAATAGTGCTCCTGGCCCTCTTACCGTTCGCTTCCAAGTACATCAGCAAACGCTGGGGATTGGACGCCCCTAGTCGCGACTTGGTCTTAGCCAGAGGGTCCGTTTCTTTTTTGATCGCAGGCAATATCCTCACAGCAGTTGCAGCAGCACCTTGGCTTCTCATCACGTCTTTGGTGATTCTCAGCTTTGGTAATGGGTTTTACCCTCAAATCCGAGCACTCCTTGCCGCACTTGTCGAGGCCGACAGCCTTGCAACACTGAATACATTTATATCGACTGTTGAAACTGTTCTAGGATTGATTAGTATGCCAGCAATGGGCTGGCTTCTCAGTACAGGCATCAAGCTAGGAGGATTTTTGATGGGCCTGCCATACATGGTCACGTCAATTTTTACGATACTCTCCTGTGTGGTCTTATTCATGTTTCAAATCCCACCAGGAATCAAGCACTCTCAGGACAGTCACCACTACTGAAGCTATTTCAAGAAGAAATTTGCTAGTCTAAATTGGAACTTGATAGAATATTGGCAGGTTTGGCGTTTGTTTTATCACACGGGGGGGGGGGGGGGGGGG
>PXOD01001155.1:0-12604 GCA_003012165.1 Paramyrothecium roridum | reverse complement strand
AAAAAGCACCCACTTCACCCCCGTGAAATAATCATCATTCAACGCCAGATCCGCATTAATCATCCAGGCCTTCAAGGACTCGCCTGGCCGCATCAAGTCGTCTCCGGTACGCGCGAGCTTCGGTACTTGCGCGAGACGCTTCCCCTAATCCCAGCACGCATTTTCCCAAGGTAGCCACCAACCTTTCCACAAGAATGCGATCTTCTTTCCCAAGAAGCTCCAACGGCGGTGTTTGCTGGCCCACTGTTGGGCTGTCAGCGTCGCAGAAGTTGAGCGTTTCTTTCATCAACGCATCGGAAACATGTTTAAGGTCGTCATCTGGTGAACCTCCTGGCGTCCAAATTCCGGATTTTCCCTTGGATCGTGGGGATAACAGTGGGAAGCTCCTGTTCGTTCCGGTCGATTCGAATGATGCGACAGAAGGCCGGTGCTTGGCTTTCGTCGTCGCATCTACAGGTCGATGTAGAACCGAAATCCCACGAGGTCTCGTTTCGGGTGGTGTGCTTGGTTTCTCACCACTCCCTCTGGAAAGTGCCGATCCCGTGCGTTCTTGAGCACTATCAGCCGACTCTCTGCCAGCTCGGGCAGCTTTAAGAGCCTGGTATTCTGAGCTTCGGCTGGCTCGCCCTTCATCTGCTGTTGCAAATGTTTCAACCGAAGAAATTGTTTCCAAGCTAGCTCTCTTCGCGGGCGTGATTGGCCGTGTAGTCTCGATGGAATCTTCCGAGCTAACACTTCCAGGACCACCCTTTCGTCCAAATCGTCCATGACTGATCGTACCCATCGCGGAATGTAGGAAAAAGTGCTCGTAGTCGAAGGCATCTTCACGGTCTTCATGGGATATGGGTGCTTGGTAAGTGTCGTGGTAAAGAGATTCACCACTTTCGCTTGCGTCGTCGTCCACTACAGGCTCAGGCATGCTCTTCGGGTTTTGAACTGCTTCCTCGGCACTCACTACGTCCCCGTTTTCCGTATGCATATCGTCGGCCTCATAATATGTGTCATCGTTGTGACCATTGACTGCATCGACCAAGTCAACTCCGTCAGCATTCGTTTGGTCAGGAAACTGATTGTTCTTTTCCTCTTCATGGCTTGTACGAGGTGGTGGCTCGTTTTGACCAGGCCCGCTGCCGCTTATCTCCGGCTTGGCACCCGAGTCCAAAGGAATTTCTGCATTTCCGGTAGCCTGGGCGATTGCGTTGTCGGTACTGTTATTTTTTATATCTCTTGGTTCCATGTAACCCTGGTCCCATCTGGCATGGGTAAAGGGGCTCGGGGTTCGCAGACTTTGGAGACTTCGTCGCTTCAAACTGTCCGCACGAGCTTGCTCTCTTAAACTCGAAATCTTGCCCCTAAGCCCATTCATCTGATCTTGCAGGTCTCGAACCTGCGCTGCCGAGGCACACCTCGTCATTCCTAGCTCGGAATGAATACTGATCGAGCCGACACTCTGCATTGACATTCGTGCATTGTCACGCTTACCCCCATAGAAAAAGCTGGCATCCTGCGAGTCCTCACCCAACGGCTCAAGGGTTGTATCCAGAGGATGGTGGGAAATGCCATAAGTTGGGGTGGACTGGCTAGTATTGAACCCATCGCTAGCTTTAGGCGATAGGAGAGGTTGCCGATATCCTCCAGCAGCCCCAAGAGCACTGGCCGATCTTGTCAGCTGAGTAGACCCTCTTTTCTCCTGGAAACTTATGTCGCTTAGATTCCGCGAGTGTTTTGATGTCGTCGAGAACCCCGAGATACGTGATGCTGTAGCGGGTCGCAATATGGGAGGTGATGGAGTCGAACCGGTTGAAAGTATTGGTGAGCCAAGAGAACTTCTAGCCCGAGTTAAGTTGTCTTCCATGGTCTAAAAGACAGCAACGTTAGCAAGGAATCTGATGCCAGCCCGGAGGAAAACCACATACCGTCAACCTGCGCTTAGCATTCGCCAAGATCTCCTCGGCTTTCTTGCTGAGGAGGCTGGTTGAGTACCGATCCGTATTTGGCTCTGCAACAGCTAGTCCGGCTGCGGGTCGCTGGCGCTGCCGTGCGTTGTCGTCCACGTATGAGGATGCCATGCTTTGCTCGTCGTCTCCTTGAAAGCTATCATCAACGCTGACTAAATCGTCGAAATCTGTAAAATTGCCCCCGTTCTCCTGGGTCGTGATTGTGCTGGTAGAGTCAATCGATGCTCGCCGTGCTGCAGCATGTCCTCGTCTAGCAGCGAGTACTTTAGCTACTGCCGGAGGAGTATGAAGGTCGCGGCCGTCGTCGCTGAAGTGCGAATAGCGTGATGAAGAACGCTGAGCGACATGGCCAGCATTGCTTTCAACTTCGGTCACCTCGCCAATGTCTGACAGCATCGTGCCGTTGCCGTAAATGATTGGGGTTGCGGGCGCGAGAGGACCACCAGAATACCCGTTGTGCATGGGGAGGTGAAAGCCATGATTCGAAGAGGAAGGGTCCCTCCAAGCCGTGAGGCGAGCTTCGGGGAGATGTTCAGGAGAATCTGCGCGACCGTAATCGGGGTAGTCAGGGAGGATCATGTCGGGGTTGGTCAAGGTCGGTGAGGCGGGCAAAGGAAACGACATCGTGGCAGAGCTAGCGGAGCTCTGCCTCGTATGCGAAACCGCAGCCTTTGTGGTCATTGCGCTGACTCGTGAGGAGACTCTCCTCAGCTTCCGAGTGGTTGCTCGATTGGATGGAAGATGTGTATCGAAGGCGCTGCTGTTTTAGGAGTCGCAACGACCGAGACTTGGCAACTTCTGGGACCCGAGAGAATACATCCGGCGAACCTGATTAAGGGAGACGATATGTGAGGCGCAAAACAATACCACAGCCGATGGACTCGGGGCGCATGTAGGAATCTTGTTTGGCGATGTTGGTGTCAGCGGCAAGAGGACGATACCATGGGTGAATGGCGCTATCGACAAGATGGAAGGAGGTTGACGCGGGCGACCAAGGAGTATTGAACAGGAAACGACGGCGAACTTTGCAGCGCATCAACGATTGAAACGGGCGATGATCTGACAAAAGGAAAGCGGGTGAGGAGACACGGCGTTAACGATAGAAAGTCGAGATCGAGAGTCGGATTTTTTTCTTTGTTAGGGGCCGCAACCGTTAAGATAGACACCAAACTGACGTGCATCCTCCGGCCCCCACCGGCCAAGCCAAGCTCCCTCACGCTGCACAGAGTAGTACACAAACTGCACGGCACCGTACTACGCAGCGTGCAGGTACCAGTATCGAGTTTGGGGGGGTAAGGGGGAGGGGGGACGGCGCGAAGCCTCGATGGCCGTCGGTCAAGTTTGAAGGCCGCTGGCCTCTGTTGAGTTTAGTGCTTCCACATGGGTCGGCACCTACAGGCAGCGGAAAGCACTGACCAGCTTGGCCAGGATCTCGCCGCAGCCAATCACAGCCCTGACCGCCGCTTTTTGACAGACACATTAAAGACTTTCCCGGCTGAGAAGGACGGCGCCGCTGGCGACTCAAGATGCGCTAAGATTTGCGCGGGCCAAAAGTCTGTTCTTTTTTGGATGAAAGCGAGAGGAGCCGAATCGCCCGATGAAATTCTCCTGTCGTGGGACCCCAAGGTATCCAATAGCCATTGAGCTGTGTCCGGCCAAGCGTTCCTTGGTGCGAACCGCAGCCAGCAAGCCTCTTCCTCTCTGTTGGCTGCTGGCTGTTGGGGGGATCATCTCCCGATGCATAAGGTAATGTCAGATGCAGGTACGCGAACTCGAGCAGACCAGTGCTCCCCAGTCCAATCATTGCGAACCCCTGCAAAAGCGTTAGCCACGTTGGAGCAACACAATTTCCAGTGAATAGGGGTGGGTTGCCTTGAACGACGCAGGACTCGGGCTCGTCACCCATAGCCCTGCTGGACCCTGGCCCCAAATACGGATGCTTTCATTCCAATAGTTGATAGACCCATCCTCCCAACCTTGCTTACTTGCTCGCGGTGTCTCGGTCCCACGAGAAAACCACGAGGCCAATCCCAGGTTTTCATTCCTCCCTTTTTCATTCCTTGCTTCTATCATTGGCTTTGTTCTAGACTATGGCCTTACTCCGTCGAGGCCATTCCGCATCAAACCTTGTGAAAGCTCCATCTGGGATCAGTCATAAACTGTTACGCCACGAGGCAGGGCCACAAGACCCTTGCCCGGCAGATCCCAACACCCAGGACCGCAACACGCTCAGTAGAATTGTGATCGTCCATCTGTGGAGAAAATGTGCCGTCGGCTCGAATTGTTCAAAAAGCAAGCGTCGCTACACCGACTTGCGTACCTCAGTTCACACCAATGAAAAGTGGATGCGATCAGCCGGTGAGCAAAGAAACAGATGTTGCAAAGCTCTATTCTTGAGTACTCTTGGCGATATTCTTGATGGAACAAAATCTACTAAAGGAAACTTGAAGCAACTTACTCAACTTACACTAAATTTTTGCTTTTGATGGAACATAAAATACCCAATATAGCCATCATACCTTACTTCCCGACACCGACTCAATATGTTGTGTTTGGCGACAGCATCGGTCTCTCAAAACGGAAGCGACCGTGGGTAGTCTCGGGTGGTGAGATCTCTTCGGCCATGCTCTCTGAACTCTGCTACCGCAATTGTCGAGCCCGTTCACCGGGCCATGAGAGTGAATGTGTGAATGCGAACGTTTGGTTCACAGCTTACATGGCTCAGTTGGCACGATTACAGGATTTGGAGCTCCACGACTACAGCAACGTAAAAGTTTTGAGATTTATAGTACATTGTGTATCCTCTCTTCACATCAATGCTCGTTTTGTAATTCAAGGTCTGTCAGACTGTGGCAGCTGCACGGTTGAAGTACACAGCTCACAAGTGACAGTGGCGTCCAATTGTGAAGCCTTAGGCTTGAAGTTCTATAAAAGGAGGAACAATCTACCTTGAACCACCCTATGGTCCAGCAACAATAAGTCTTTTCATATTCCGTAGAATGACTTCGTTATGTCGAGCTCGTGGAACGTTTTCGATACGGTATCAACACTCACGTGTACGATCTACGAATGATATGGGATCATTGTTTTTCTTCTTTTCTTCTTGAGCAAATAAGTCCAGGCCCATAATTTCTCCAGGCGTAGCATGCAAGACTATGGTAATGCTAGGGGTGATGCCTTTTCAGTCATCTGCAAACGCCTCGGTCCTGGCTCGAGCTGTGCTTTCGTCCGAGCTGTCCTTGGGAGGTCGGTTGGCAACCAGACGCTGCATGGGTCAGCTCAAAGAACAACGCTAGTCAAGGTAATTCATCAACTTACCACCAGGTTTCGAAGAAGAACAGCAATGGTCACCTTGCCAACCGACGGCACGTAGATTGAGGCCTTCTCCTTGATCGCGGGACCATCAAAGTTCTTGTACGACGAGAAGTTAATGCACACAGCACCATCTCGGATGAGTTCGGTGGGAACTTTGTAAGACTCGACGGGAACACCACCGATGACCACATCACTCAAAGGCAAGCAATCCTTCAGGTCCCATCCCTCCTTCTCCTCCACGCGATGCCGGGGCTGCTTGATACCCTGACCTCGAGTGAAGAGCTGGACACCGGTCACATCGACCGAGTAGACCGTCGCGCCGTCATTGGCCAGCAGAGCAGCGAGCGGGCGGCCATTGACTTCTGAGCGGTTGATGACGGTGATGGTCTTGCCGAACAGACGATTTCCGGAAGCAAGAATGGGGTTGTAGATCTGCAAATGCTCAAGAATCTTGACGACAGCAAGCGGCGTGCAGGGTAGGATCGACTTCTTGGTGTTGTGGGGCGGGTCAAGGTAGCGAATGTTGTAATACATGTTATGGAGGAGTTGATGGCGCAATCCCTCGACGTCCTTGTCCAGTGCAACGGTTTCCTGCACGTACTTGTCATGGGAAGGGTTCTTGGGGAAAATGGGATAGTAGATGATCATGCCATCAACTTTCTCGTCTTCATTGGCTTGCATGATCTCTTCCTCCAGGAGCTCCTTCTCCACATTCCGCAACTCGAAGTTGAAGCCACTGTGTGAGGGGCATCAGCGAGGTCATTGTCGCGACGAGAGCTAAGCAATGGCATCCTTACTTGTCCTCGCAGGTCTTCTTGGACCACTCGGCGTACTTGACTGCGGCTGGGTCGCCATTGGCCAAGAAGGCGACGAGAGTCGGGGCGCCCTTGCTACCGCCCTGCACTTTGGCAAGGGTTTCTTGGACCTCTTCCAGCAGCTTCTTGGCGATGGTGTCGGCTGTGATCACCTTGCATGTTTTGGGGGTTCCTTGTGAAGCCATGGTTGCTGACGAATAGAATGGCGACGATTTCCTAGTTTACGTGGTGTAAGCCATCAGTTGGGTCGACTTCCAATTCCAATTCATGATGCCGAGATCCGGAGACAGGGACTGAAGTTGAACATTGACTTACACCCCACCTTGAACTTGTGATGTAACCTTTGGTCGACGGTCCACGAGTGTAGTACGCCAGTAACAGTCGACAGCGCAACTCTGAAAGGGTGGCAAGCCGGCAATTCCAGGACTTGAGGACAGGCAGAAGGAGACGCAATGCAAGAGGCGACGAGAAAGCTGACGAGCAATGCGGATCAGAACTCACCGCATGAGTCTTTGCCAATTCACCAAGTGGCAGAAAAATTTATCCCCTCCATAGATCGGCGTTGGAGGAGCTTTGCCCGTCTTACCGCTAATAGTTTAGCCTTTCGGGACAGTCAGCCACAGCGGCTCAGTAATGTACCAATCAGTAGGCAATTGGCCTAGCAACTCGCCTGCACGACTCGTCGTCACGCTTGGGTCTCAGTTCCACCTCCGCATTTTACGCATCACGGACGGCATGAAGGAGCACACCCTTCCAGCACATATAAGCAATAACAAAAGGATACGCCCTATTTGGAATCTCGAGATCCAGAGACATGATCTATTCTCCGCGGCAAGATGCTGTCCGGGACGGCCCGCCTCTTGCAGCTTGAGCATGTTCATGTCGGTGTGCCAGCCAATTATGGACGGCGCACGGAAGAAACGGCAACTGAGTTTCCTAAGACATGCACAAGAATTGCACCCATGGGACTCCATCGCATACCTTAGGGTCGTCTAGCTACGGCCCCCTTCACGGAGAAACATCCAGGAGAGCTTCCCGAATATACCTATCCCAGGCCTTGCCCGGGCGGGGGCCCCGGCTTTTGAGAGCCTCGAAACAGACGCGGCCTTGTGCGCCAGACATCTATGCAAGCGGGCTCGTGCACTTCCGTGGGGGACACATCGTCACTTCCTGATCTTGTGCAATTGTTGCGCTGTGATAGGATATGCCGACTGAGAGGGTCTGGCAGGAGGTGCCAATCGAAAAGCTTCGATGTCTCTCCCCACAGCAATGGTACTCGCGGCGTCGCAATTGCAACCAAAGAAAAGCACGGCCGAGATGGTGCTTTTCTAACTCCCTGCATCAACGACAATTATCTCCTCGGGAACTGGCTTCTTCGCTTCCGACGTCCTCGTTTCGGGCAATGCTGTGGGCTTGTCATCCAGTCTTTCACCGTGGAGCCGCACTCCTCGGCAAGCTAATGCCGGGTCGACGATCAAGATAAGATCCAGCAACTTATTTCAAGCAACTGCCGCAGCAGGCTGGCATGCTACACTCCCGCGGAGATCCTGTTCGAGATAACTGTTGGCCTTTTTATCTTTTTCACATGGCCCTTGTTATCTCCTCAGCTTCCTTATCTGCGACTCGAGACGCGCGCGCCACTTAAGGGTGGACCCAGCTAGGCTCATCCTAGAACCCGTTTTGATAAGAGCCATCCAGCCTCTCAAGGCCTGGATAAGCTCCGTGCTTGCGATTGACGCCTGACCAATGATAGAGTCGCTAAGATAATCCATCTTCCTGGTCCGACGACCCGATTGGTATTCCCCTATCAAAGTGACGGCACTGTCCAGCCAAGCCGCCTTCAGCCTCCACCTCTTGCACGTCCCGACCCTTATCTCTGCCGTCCATGCAATGCGTCCGGCATCCGGCCGATTGACCATCAGCGCCCACAATCGACACCTGGGCTGTGTTAACCTTATCGTCCTTTATGGCCTGGGGTAGTCGCTACGTTTCAAGGGACTAGGCTGTTCTGTCGTGTCCTCAGATCGTCCCTAAGTCTTGGAATGTGTGGAACTTGACGACACGGCGACACTTCAATTTGGTACCATAGGCGTCCAACAGGAGACGGGCGTGTTCATTCGCTTCAAGGTTGGAGAAGCTACCATTTAGACGGCAGTGTAGACGGCATCGCTGCACATATCCCTCAGGCTGCGCTGCAACATAACAAGCGATCCTACGGAGATGCCACTTCTGTCGAACATCTCCTAGGAAACTTGCTTTGTCGGCCTCGAACAGCAGCAGATCTCCGTCCCAGAGCGACTCCTGGCAATTGGAACATGCTAGCCTCGAGCGCTATCGGCGAGCAAAGCAACCCACACCCTCCCAACTGATAACACGTCTCGGCGGCGCAAGCAGCCCTCCGTTCTATGCTTAGACCCTGGGCAAGTCCACGTCGTTTACAGACGACAGCCGTCCACGTTGGGTTAGTGTCTTCTGCACATTGTTCATCGCCGGAGATGTCAAAACCAGAGTCGTGCAAATGGCTGATATCATTAGATTCATGGTGGTTTTCGACTTGACTACTTATACGAAACTGAGTCTCTGACAAAAACTCCTGGAAAACTCCATGATCTCAACAGCCCAGTTCCACCTCATCAGATACTTCAATCCTTCGATATCAATTGTTCAAAGTGCCTCGATAACCCAATCCGAAAGCGGAACCTCATCGCACATTCTGTATCTGTCTCCACTTACCCACCGTCAAGATGGGCTTCCAGGTCAGCACCTTGTGGAAAGCCCCTAAGGTGAACCCCATCACCCAGAAGGCGAGGAGCGTTCCCGTATTGAACCCAATCAACCTCTATGGGCGCGTCTTCTTCTTCTCCTGGATGGGCTTTATGCTCGCATTTTGGGCTTGGTAAGTCCATGTCCTGTAACTAAGCAATGCCGCGACGTTTGCTGACACCGCCCGCCCACAGGTACACGTTTCCTCCTCTTCTGACGGTCACAATCAAGAAGGATCTCAACCTGACTTCTGCTGAGATTGCCAACTCCAACATCGTTTCACTCATTTCAACATTCCTCCTTCGATTCCTAGCTGGCCCGCTATGTGATATGTTCGGATCTCGGCGAGTGTTTGCGGGTCTGATTCTTCTCGGTTGTTTCCCCATCGGCCTTGCTCCCCTTGTCAAGGATGCCACTGGCCTTTACATTTCACGCTTCTTCATCGGAATCCTGGGAGCCACTTTTGTTCCCTGCCAGGTCTGGTGCACCGGCTTCTTCGACAAGAATGTCGTGGGTACTGCCAACGCTCTGGCAGGCGGCTGGGGCAATGCTGGCGGTGGTATCACCTACTTCATCATGCCTGCTGTCTTCGACTCGCTCGTTGCCTCACAGGGACTGTCCCCGTCTAAGGCTTGGCGTGTTACCTTTATCGTGCCCCTAATCTGCCTTATCGCTTGTGGTGTAGGCATGCTCGTCCTGTGCCCTGACGCCCCCACTGGAAAGTGGAACGAGCGAGTTGACCGCATCCAAGAGAACCTCAAGTCATACGGTGTCGAGGTGCCCGGTGTTGTCAGCATTCCAGGCTCCGTCCTTGACACCCCCAGCAATAGCAACACTGGCTCTGATGAGGAGAAGGCCGATGCCACCTCAGACAAGAACGTCCGAATCTTTGACACTGCCGATGGTGCCATTTCCCGTACCGAGGCGATCGAAACCGCCCAAGGAGAAATTGTCAAGAAGCCTACATTCAAGGAGTCATTGCCTGTCCTGGCGTCGCCACAGACCTTCTTCCACGTTTTCACGTACGCCTGCTCGTTCGGTGGTGAACTGGCCATCAACTCGATCCTTAGCGCCTACTACAAGAAGAACTTCCCCCATCTGAACCAAACCACTGCCAGCAACTACGCTGCTATTTTTGGATTCCTCAACGTTGTCACGCGGC
Organism: Paramyrothecium roridum; assembly: GCA_003012165.1. NCBI lineage: Eukaryota > Fungi > Ascomycota > Sordariomycetes > Hypocreales > Stachybotryaceae > Paramyrothecium > Paramyrothecium roridum. The sequence goes on along the minus strand of PXOD01001155.1, from coordinate 2,591 downwards.
CCCTAGGCGGTGTCGTTGCGGATATCCTTTACAACTCTTTCCGTCGCAACCTCTGGTTCAAGAAGGCATGGATCACTTTCTGCGGTTTGATGACTGGCACTCTCCTGCTTGTCATCGGCAAGATTGACCCATCCGAGGAGTCTGGTCACAGCATTGGTCTCATGGTCGGACTGATCGCGCTCATGGCGATTTTCCATGAAGCTGGCAACGGTGCCAACTTCGCGCTCGTTCCTCACGTCCACCCCTCGGCCAACGGTATCCTCTCCGGAATTACCGGTGGCGGCGGTAACCTCGGCGGTGTCATTTTCGCCATCATCTTCCGCTTCATGAACCAAGGCAAGGACTTTGCGAAGGGCTTCTGGGTCATCGGAATCATGCACATCGCAATGAACCTGGCTGTCTGCTGGATTCCTCCTCTGCCCAAGGGCCAGATTGGCGGTCACTAATCGCTTTGTGTTTTTTTACTGCTTTCTTCCACTTGGAGCTGCTACGATGATGAATTTAGCAGGCGAATATACCAAAACGGCGTCATTGGTTCTGTGTAACTACACATGTTGGTTTTTCTTGGGTATTCGGGCGTATGGAGCTCCTACGGGATAAGAATCCGCAAAAGGGACAATTTGGGAAACTAGAAGGATTTGATTTGTAAATAAACAACGCTTCCATGCCAATTCTTTAATTCTGTGCCAAATTGCTCTTACTCTTGACGCCATTTTGATCTCCACTGTGACGTCCATCGGACATATTCGCGATCAAGTCACCACATGAAAACCATGCAACTCACCTGCATGCAGCCGGCTGGTATCCTCAAATATGCAGGTCCGAAACTGACAGTTCATAAACGCATGCCCCACAAGATCTCAGACAATATGACGTTTCCTCACCAATCGCGCCTATAGTTTCTTCGAATTAAGGCCCTGTCGAGTCTGTCTCATGGCGGAACGTGTGCGCCAAACCCGCGGTACACTGCATCTCAGACATATTACACAAAGATCTTTTTTTCCTGACTTCCTCGCAGCCCACCCTCCCTTGTCACCCCCTCGTTCTTCCGTCTTTGTTTTTCTTTTTGTTTCCTTCAGCACACGGGGCCTGCGATGTTTCACATTCCAACGCGACGTGCTCTGAGCCTCGCTGCCCATCATCTTCCTGCAATGGGGTCACTCAAGGATGCGACGCGTACAGAGTACAGACACAATGGCCGTCAGACAATGGTGCTCAATCGCTCATTAGGCGACAATAAGAAACCTAGGGGAATTTATTCGAATGGGCAACATCTGGAATTGAGGTGTTACGTCACGGCTTGCCATGCGAGTAGTGGTCCCATATCTATTTTTGAAAACGCAGGGCTGTTCGTACATGTTTCCTACATTCGCAAACAAAATTGATCAAGACAGGGAGGTAATTTTTATAAGTTTATATTCGGATGCATTAGCCGTTAATCTTTTCCAAGCCTCCGTGACCCAAAAATTCAATGGCCAACAGGTATTATGCAGAAGTGACTCCAGACCAAAATAAAGACCCTATTCAATGCTCGTCATGAAAGTAGTAAATGCGCACTCCCTTACAGAGCAAGCATGGCCATGACACCACCGACAATGACCAGGCCGCCAGAGACGACACGGCCAGCTCCAGAGATAGGAGTCTCAGCAGGAGGAGCGGGAGCGGGGGGAGAAGCAACAGGGGGCACAACGACGGTGGCGCTGGTGGAAGGCACAACAGGCTTGACGGTGGAGAAGGTGGTGTTGTGGGCAGGAGCGCTGGTGAAGGTGTGGACGGGGGTGCTGCTGACGACGGGGGCGCTGGTGGGAGTAACGACGGGAGTCGTGCTGGTGGTGCAGCTGGACAGAGTGACGGTGACGGCGCCGTGCTGAGTGGTGACGGTGGTGGCAGGCAACTCAGCGGCAGAGCTCGTGGACTCGGCGGGAACCTCAGCGGCGGGCTTGATGCTGAAGGGGTTGGAGTACTGGAAGATCTCAGGGTTGCTCTCGTAGCGGACAACGAGGCCGTAGACGGCGTCCTTGCCGAGGGTGGCATCAACAGCCCAAGAGTAGGTCTCGGCAGAGTTGGGGATACCGGCTGGATGGAATGTTAGCATGATACGGAAGAAGGCGCTTGTCGTTGGATCACAACATACCAGCAATCTGCTGCAGGGGAACCTGGGTGCCCTGCGTGGCACCACCGATCAGGGAGATGGAAATGGTACCCTCAGCGTACTTGGCGGGAGCCTCCCAGGTGATCTTGAAGGTGGAGCCGGCCTCGACAACGGCGTTCATCTCGGGGGTGTAGACGGGGTTGAAGTCGGCAGTCTGGGCGAAGGCAGACATGGCCATGGCCAGGATGGCAGTAGCGGAGATAGTGAAACGCATTTTGACGGGTTGGTCGGGGTTGTTTGGTTTAGTTTGAGTGGGTTAGGGAGATGGAAAGGAGCGGTATTAAGTATTACAACGGAAGTTGTTTAAAAGAGTGTGGGAGGCTGAAAATGCCTGTGTAAAGAGCGACGACTTTGGCGTGAAAGCGGGAAGTGGTGAGAAAAGAGAAGAATAGATGAGAGAGGGTGGGAGAAAGTGCACATTTAAGAGGAAGCACTCGTC
>PXOD01001154.1:0-13299 GCA_003012165.1 Paramyrothecium roridum | reverse complement strand
ACCTCGATGAACCTGAAGCTGGTCTTTGCACTCGTGGAGTTGGTCGTCGCCAGGAGCTGCTGCGCCGTGCGGAGCAGGTCGAGGTGCTCCGAGAAGCCGCCCTGCAGGGCCAGGACGCCGACGGTGAGGCCGCTCATGACAACCATTACGACGATGCCAAAGGGGGGGGGGGGGGGGGGGGGAAGGAAAAAAAGCAAGTGGTTCTAGGCAATTTGATCGCGCGTCTGCTTGTAAATCGAATGCGAATGACCAATTCGTGACAGAATAGTCCAAACAGAAGAAACAAGCCTGCTGTGCAATGCTCTCGACAGCAAGGAAAAAGCTACCGGGGAAAAAAAAAAACGGTCGAGTTCCCTGTCTGAGATCGTCGCACGGCATTATCTCGAGTCACAATCGACGCCGGGCCGGAAACGGAGACTCCGTCATAAGTCTGCCGCGGCGACCTTGTGGAGAAAACGAGGGACATGCAGCACCTGCATATGAGATGCAGCTTCCGGGACTCCGCATATGCGGACAGACGCTGTAAGGAAGTGAGTGACTTGACTGGCGCCGCGCCCTTTGGCTAGCGGCGGCGTCCTTGGCTGCTTGTCGCCTTTCTTATTAGCGGGATGGAATGCTCTCGAACTTCGCAAGGGGACCGGTCCGGGCAGAGGGAGGGAGGGCAGGGCTGGGTAGCGGCGCTAGGGGGACGAGTCGAAAGAAAAAAAAAAGGGTCCCCTTTTCTGCTTGGGGTGTACTCTGCAATTGGGGTTAAATTCGCGCCGGGTGACACATTCACGGCGTGAAGGAAAGCATGAGGTACAGTACGCAGCAGTACGGATACTATGGAGTCCTGGTGCCTGGTGGTGACGATGGTGGGGTTGTTGCAATCGTTGGATGATGATGAGGAAGAGGAAGAAATCGACCGGCCCTGTCACGGCTTCCCACAGTTTGTGGGTTAATAAGTCCGGGAGCCGGCTTGTGTGTCTCATCATCATTAGCTAAATACTTGTGGTTTGCAGTTACTACCCAGTAGCCTCAAGTCAACTCCTGTCTCCCCTCCCGCATCTTAGGGTGGCGTCTCTACCTTACTTACTACTTATTTAGGTAGTTGACGTTGCCCCTCTGCCGTGATGACCGGACCGGTGTCAGTATCTTTTCGCCCTCTGTGCTGCTGCGGGGAACGGAGACCGGGACCCCTCTCCCCCTTCTCACCTCCCCCCTCCCCTCCATGACGGATCACATCTCGTCCCTCCCTCATGCGTGGGGTCCAAAGAGGGCACCTCCGGCCATTACAAATTGAGCTTTTAGTATCCGGGCCAGCATAGAGACACGTAATCGCGACGGGAGACGGACGGGACAAGAAACGGGACGGGACAGGACAGGGTGAGAGCAGATAAGGTAGGCGGAGGCGCTACGGCACGTACAAGCAAGTAGATTTCTGACAGAAAGAGACAAAAAGAGGAAACGAGTAAAGCAAAGAGATCGATTTCAACCATGGGCCCCGTAAGTAATCCGCTCATTGCCTCCGCCTTGCCTCGCCTCGCCTCGCTTCCCACTCTCCACATAGATCCCCCCATTCTCCCGATGCTGGCCGCTTCGCATCGGTCCAATGAGGGGTTGCGCCGGCGACGTGCCTACATCGGCCCCATGCATGGCATCTCAGCAACATGGCCGAGGTCACGCAATGTCACTCGCGAGGTTTTTTCCCCTTTGCCTTTTGCCCTTGCCTTTTTCTTTGCTTTTCTTTTCTTGGTTACGCTGGCGGAGGGGAGGGGGGGGGGGTCCCGTCTCGTTCTCTTGAGAACCTTAATGGTCTGATTACCTGCTGCTGCTGCTGCCGGTATTACTGCAAAGAGATAGAACCCCCCCTTCCAGCCAAAACAGGGTCCAATGGATGACCCGGACACCAACGCAAGAAGTCGTTCTGGTCGCCACTAAATTTTTTTTCCTTACCCACATGAGATTTTGACTCACTGGTGCCCTTTTTAGCCTGCTTGGCGCGTGTGTTTGGTCCCCTTCTAGTTGATTCCCATAAAGTACCGAGCCGGAGCTGTTGTATAACAAAAAGCTGGCAAGCACCACCACCACCACCACCACGTCGTCTCGTAAATCACTGTCCTGTAGCTCTCCCACACCACCTCTTTTCTCCCTTCTTACATTCTTTCCGTGAGCCAATTTATACGAGGACGCCTCCATCTTTCAATTGCCTCCTCCCACACAAGCAATAACCGTCCAACACCATGACCAACAACGCCTCCGAGACCCCCGCCGCCAACGGCAATGGCGAAAACAGCAAGTCCACCTTCGCCCTCAAGGCCGGCCTCGCCCAGATGCTCAAGGGCGGCGTCATCATGGACGTGACCAACGCCGAGCAGGCCCGCATCGCTGAGGAGGCCGGCGCCTGCGCCGTCATGGCCCTCGAGCGTGTCCCCGCCGACATTCGCAAGGACGGCGGCGTCGCCCGCATGTCCGACCCCGCCGTCATCAAGGAGATCCAGGCCGCCGTCACCATCCCCGTCATGGCCAAGGCCCGTATCGGCCACTTCGTCGAGTGCCAGATCCTCGAGGCCCTGGGCGTCGACTACATTGACGAGAGTGAGGTCCTGACCCCCGCCGACGATGAGAGCCACGTCGAGAAGAGCCCCTTCAGCGTGCCCTTCGTCTGCGGCTGCCGCAACCTCGGTGAGGCTCTGCGACGCATTGCTGAGGGTGCGGCCATGATCCGCACCAAGGGCGAGGCCGGCACCGGTGATGTTGTCGAGGCTGTTCGCCACATGAAGACCGTCAACAAGCAAATCGCTCAGGCCAAGGCTGCCCTTGCCGAGGGCGGTATTGTTCGCATCCGCGAGCTCGCCCGCGAACTCGAGGTCGACGCCGAGCTTCTTCGCCAGACCGCTGAGCTGGGCCGCCTGCCCGTCGTCAACTTCGCCGCCGGTGGTGTCGCTACCCCCGCCGACGCCGCTCTTATGATGCAGCTGGGCTGCGACGGTGTCTTCGTCGGCAGCGGTATCTTCAAGTCGGGCGACCCGGCCAAGCGCGCCAAGGCCATCGTCCGCGCCACCACCCACTTCAAGGACCCCAAGGTCCTGGCCGAGACCAGCACCGGTCTCGGCGAGGCCATGGTCGGCATCAACTGCGACAGCATGAAGCCCGAGGAGAAGCTGGCCGGACGTGGCTGGTAGATTTTTATTCTTTTACGAACATGGCAACGGCATCTGGGTTGTGAATTTGGCGTTCTGGAGGCAGGGCTGGTTGGGCCCATTCAACATGCAAGCATCCAAAAATAAATGAGAGTTAATCATCGGTCTGTAGCAAAAATAAAAAGCGTCAGAAACGATTGAAATTGGTTCCTGAACGTGTGATGTTGCTTGCTCTGCCTTGCCTGAAACCTGTTATTCCTCCTGCATCTCTCTTGGAATGGATCATCGTGACAGTGAGCCGCTCGAACACCCGGGCTGTCAAGCCTCAGGAGAAAGGGGCATTCCACCAAGGAGTGTATGCCATCAACGGGATGATGGATCGAACACGATTTCGACACAGTAGGAGGCAAAAGCACGACACGGAGGCGAGTTGAGCGGGGAGTGCATCGCGGTGCAACGCTCCTGGGCTGGCTGAACAAATGTTGCTTGAAACCTCTGACAGTAAAGAGATGTTAGCAAGGCCGGAAAGAGACGACAGAATGTCAACGAACCTCTGACGTTTACTATGGTAGGTCGTTATTCTCTCCAAGGAATTTGGCTATTGATCGACCACTTTATGTTCAGTATTGAGGAGGCGCACCGTCGTTCCTAGTGACTCGTGCCAACTAGGTTGTCGATGATCTGCGTCAAGGGCCGAGCAACAGGCTTCGCAGTGAACGCACACACTGAGATAAGATTAACTGTGAATACAGAACCAACACTACGAGAGATTCGCATATTGTAAACAGCCATTTCACCTAGGGTAGGAACAACCGGATTCTTGGTGGAAAACTTCCCACTGCCACTACCCGACAAAATGGACAATCTCAGCAACTGGACGAAAATCCACCTCTTGGCCTAACCTAAAGCCAGTACCACAATCCGGGGCTTGAACTACGGAACATCACCAATCATGAGGGCGAGTCATGGTTCTCTCTAGTATTGCCATCATTATTCGGCATTCAAATTGAAATAGAAATCAAACCCTTGCCGCAAGTGTATGCGTGGCCAACGAAGAAGAAATCTCGCCTCTCGGGGTTCGAAGAAAGCAGTAGATCTCCAAAGTAGTAGAAAATCCCTAAAAGAATGGCTTAACCAATATGGGACTCTAAGACTGGGGATTGTGAAGCAATATTTGATTACTTGCTTATGGATGCCGAACTTTGGCATTCGATTTGCGAAAGTTTCACCTCGACAATGGATGTTCTTAAAGCTGCCAATGCCGTAGGAAAGAACATCGCAAAAGGCGGGAAACCTGTTTCCTCGATGGAAACAGCCTGCGCAAGGTGCTGCCATTATTGCAGATGATTAGAATTTCTGACGTCCAACCTAGATCGGGATATTTCACTGCAAGACCGCTCGCATGAGTCTGGTGCCTACTAATAATTCCCTCTAAAACGCGTGGCCACAAACTCGAGCAAGGAGGAACGGTGAACTAGATGAGGAGCATGACCCAGGCACAGCCTTTCCAAGGAGATGGCTGCATCAAAATCAGTTTGGCTGACTCTGCTCGTGAACGATGACTTCATTGAAGCTTGAGGAGTGCTTCTGCCTGCAACCCATGGAACTAATCAGCGTTGCCAAGCCACCGGCGTTAAACAAATCAATCCTTTTGCGGATCTTTTTGGTTTTGATAACTTAAGCTGACCTTCTGACCGCCAATCGAACTTGGGCTTGTTGCTGGCAGTGTTGCACGGCCACGTGTGGCAAATAATATGGGGATGGCGCAGACCCCTGGTTTGGCTACATCATAGGGCTGCCAAGAGACTTGCTTGGCCACCTTGAGCTCATACTGGAGTCCAATAACGATATTTAGTCCTCGATCTACATTTCTAGAAGACTGGGTTTCTGCGGAATCATTGTACTCTCGCCTCAAAGAAATTGTTACTATTGCGTTCACAATAAATTGCTTCCACATTCAGCCATGGCATCGCAGCAACCACCGCCTCCCTACAGCGATGCATTGACAAGTCAGCTGCAAAAACACATCTCCTACAGAGGGCCTTGTCACTTGATTTTGAAGGGCTGCAATGTTGTTCGGGGAAACTCCCCCCATCAAATTATGTTCGAGGTCACCCATCCACCGTGTGATGCAAACAACACTATTTATGGCGTCCGAAAATACAAACCTAGCTTGGCAGGCTTCTCTGGAGAGGAGAAGGAGAAAATAGAGCCCAGCCACATCTATGACTTCCGGGAGCCAGATTACGTTCAAACTCCAAGAAATCCTGTCGTCATTGAAAGCAAATGCGGGGAGCAGGACTCCTTCACCGTAGTCACCATGTCGTGCGGCCTGCTTGGCTGGTCGTCTTGTGCAGCAAAAAACCATTTCCGGGCTTCAACTGTGGATGGCAACCGGATATACTGGGAAGATATGGAGGGGGCGCGGGTTGCAGAGGAGCTGCCCCTGAGGCGCGGTAGCGACGGCGAGAATCTTGAAGACTTTTCACAGCTTGTCACCGAGCAGAGTTTGGAGGAGAAGGACTTTGACCTGCTCGTAACGTGCTGGCTGGCTCGAGTATGGAAGGAATCGCAGAAAGCTTCACATTCGTGGAAGAAAGGTCAGCAAGCACACTCTGACAGTGAACAGCGTTGTTTGCCCTGGATGCTAACATACCCGTAGATCTGAAGAGTAAACTCGGCGTCTCGAGTAAACGGGACGCGGAGGAGATTGCAGAGAGCAAGAAGGAAACAAAAGTACCGCAAGAGACGGTTGGAAAGAAAATAGACAAGGCCGTATTGGCTGCATTCGACAGCATAAGATTTCAGTGGTAGCTACAATTATTATCATGGTAAACGTTCCACCCACACAAGGAAGAAAACCTACGAGAAAGGGGCGGAATTATCTGTGGAAGCAACAGCATCAGTGAGGGAATGCGCCTGTCGTATCATTCGGTTTGGTCAACAGCAGCCTGAACCGTGAGCCACTGGCCATCTTTCTTGCTCTCAATCTAGAAGATGACTGCTTGGAGCATGGCCTTAGAGCTGTATGATTGCAAACGCCCAGCATTGGGAAGATCTTGCATCTTGGGCCCCGGCAGGCCTCGGTCAAGACGTCAGCCATTTGGTAGACGTTGCGCCTGATGTATTGGTTCGCTCGAAAGGTAGTCGTGACCGTCGTTTTCGGCTGAGGTTGGCTTGATTTCGTCGACGTGGAGTACGTGGGCATATCGTGATCTACGACTTGGGTTAGCAGGAGCTGTTGATCATTTGTTGCTGGCTCATGTTGTTAAGCTGTTGTAACTCACTTCCTTTGGTACGTGGCCCGGTAGAAGAGATTTGAGGCATGGATGCTCTGGGAGACCAAGGCAAAGCTCGTTTGCTCGTCACGGCCTACATATGAAGCTTGTCAGTATCAATTAGACCCAGACCCATGATAGCCCTTCCAGCAAACCGTTGTCAGTAAGTGCCAACTCTCGATGGAGCCTGAGCAGCTACGTTTGAAACCGAGAGGCGGCCGCGGTAGGAGGTTTTCCGTGACTTTAGAAAATGCTTTGCCCACGTCCGTGGCTCGCAAAACCAGCAGTAAGGTGTTGAAAAAGATTTTTAGACGGCAAACATGGCATTGCCGGACCTCGATTTGGCAAAAAGGCGGTAAGGGGCCAGGAGCAAAACCTGTTATTCTGTCCATGCAGCATCCCGTTTTGCTGCCGCAAGCAATGCGTAGCTGTGACGCAGATTTCAACAGTGTTTGGATGTTTATTGCCTTCTTTCCGGTTTTTTTTCTTCTCTTTCTTTTTTTTAAAAATGTGCATCTGTGAATTCTGGCACTTGTCCCTAGAATCGGACTTCATCACGGCTTGAACATTCTGCTCACAACGGCGAGAATATTGAACATATTCCGCCCGAGTAATGTTCTTGCTGCCCAGGTTTGTCACAATCTTCATTCGCATGCCCCAAGGTCTAACCATTTTCTCTCGCAGCCTTGTCCACATGCACCCACCGCCCGACCAATGACGAATTAGCGACAAAAGAACCAGGGTTCCCCATCTCTCCCGACCGATAAACTAGCATTTTCCCTCAGGGGCTTCTCCCTCCTTTCCAGAAAGGGGTGTGGGGAAGAGCTGAATAGGTAGGATTTGCCGCTTGACGAACAAGGAAAATATGGAGATTAAAATCTCCGTGGCTTCGGCTGGTATTGGCGCGGCCGTACTGCAAGTTCCCCAACTGAGACCAACTTGATTTAAAAAAGCGATTCGAAACTTCGGGCGATCGAGAGAATATATTTCACGGCAGGCTTGTCCGTTGTGATTCCCACAACACTCAATATGCTTCGCCGGTGCGGCAGTACGTGGCTGCTAGCCGTAGCCCTGCTGCTATGCGTTACGCTAGCATGCCAGACTATGGAAGATTGTGGGCTCAATGGCATCTGTTCTTGTAACCAGACATGCATTTGCGACGCTGGCTGGAGAGGTGTCGACTGCAGTGAGCTTGATTTGCAGCCTGCTCAACGGTATTCGGGCTACAACCACACCAACATCTCCTTGCCTGGCTTTTACCGAGAGGGCGCTGGCAACTCGTCATGGGGAGGCCACATTATTCAGGACCGCGAGGAGCCCGGGCTCTTCCACCTGATCGTGTCTCAGTTCCCACGCGGCTGTGGGCTTTCAGGCTGGAGGCCGTTCAGCGAAGTCATCCGAGCAGAATCGAGGACTGGCCCGCAAGGCCCGTACACTTGGGCTCAGCAGCTATTTCCTACGTTTCGCCACAACCCGACCACCATCTGGAGCCCTGCTGAGAACAAGTACTTGATGCATTTCATCGGCAGGGACTGGGAGTTGCCCAACACTTGCCGGTCCACCAAAGTGCACACCAACATTTCTGTGACCACGTCTACCGACTTGCGAACGTGGACGAAACCCGAGTCAGTGATTGTCAACAACACCAACCCGGCTGCTTGGCCGTTGTGGACTCCAGAGAACCCGACGAAGAGCATGTTGCTCGGCATTGGCAACAGCGACATTTATTTGGCCGATAGCTACACTGGGCCATACACGGTCGCTCACAGGCCGAGGTTCACCCAGATTGATGAGTCCTTGAAGAGCGAAGACCCCTTTTTATGGCGGGACAAACGTGGCTTCTGGCACATGCTCGTGCATCACATGGTCGACATTCCTCTCGGTCTCAAAGGCCCAAGGGTGGGCGCGCATTTATACGCGAGGAACTACACGGGACCGTGGCACTACAACAACATCACTCTGGCCTTCAATACTACAGTTGATTTCACTGACGGCAGCACAACCGTGTACTACCGCCGGGAAAGGCCGAAGTTGTTCTTCAGCGACGATGGAGAGATGACGCCCCTGTATCTAATCAATGGCGTGCAAGAGTTCAACAGCTCCGCCAGTTATACGCTCATTCAGCCGATCGGTAGTGCTTGGAAAGAATTCGAGGAAAACTTGGGTAGTTCAAGGAGGGCTTAGGAGTCTGCATCGGTGTCGTGGCGTGAATCTGAAGCACATAGACGGCAGTCAATAATTGGAAGATAGTAGCATGAAGTTCAATGATTGGACACTGGGATCACTTGCAGTCACTGTAGGTCAGCTGCTGTGTGCTTTTGACCTCACGTAAGCCCTGCCACCAAAACCAGTGCCATAATCAGTAGATCCGCAGACTCAGCAGGTTTACGGAGGTTGCTACCTTCGATGTACGATGGCACTGGAAAATGCCTTCTGACGCGTCTTCTCTTTTGATTGTTTGTTCCTTGCGTAGATGGTGGGCCGTCCTTTTGACGTAGCCGCGCCCCCCTGGGTGTGTTGTCGAGGTGCTATGTTTTCGGCGCGCAACAGGTGGAAAGTTGATTGTTTGCCGTAATTTCAAGGCTGAATGTTAATTCTGCGTCTTGCCTCGATGCTTTGGTTCTGCTTCAGTATGTGAGCGATTCTGCATGGGCCAAGGGGCAGTGGAAACGAGACCTTCTCCCCACCTGGGAATCTTTCCAAAGCTACTCTGTAGATCACTGCACTTAGAAGAGCGACATTGTCCACATCGTGAGAAGTATTAATGACAATAACATCTATGTAGGGAGAAGTGAAGGAAGCAGTCTGAGTTTGACGTTGTTTATCATTCAGCAAGAAAAGACTGAGGGGCCGTATCCGCATGATTAGCAACATGGCAGGCAACGAATTTTGGCTTCATATTGAGCATTGAAACAGAGAGAAATTATTGCTCGCAGCCACGTCACGCAGAACCAGGAACCCGTTTCCCCCAGGAGCACATCAACTACTCTTTTTGCACGAGTAAATGGCTTTCAGTAATCAGATCGACTGCAAATTACATTAACGCGGCACTTCAAGGGCCGTCTTCTCGCCAAGAGATCTACCATAGGGTAGGCCTTATTTCAGTGCCCACTGACTTGGGCCCCCAGTCTGGGTACCGTTACACCAGCACACATGGCTGGCTTTGCTTCAGGCCCCTTTGTTTGGACCCCAAGGAGGCTCAGTGCCAAACGTGTGCATTGCCGTGATCAAGCCCATAAAGTTGGCCACCCCAAGCTCGCCGACAGCAGAGTATCGAGGTCCGTCTGTTCTGCTCAGGCAGAACGAAACATTCGAGTCCCCTGCCGGGGAAGCCAACGCTTCCATCTAAGGTTTGAGGTCTCTTTCGCTTCTTTCCCACTGCCACGTAAATTCTGTCTCCCAAGCAAATGTGTAGCCCTGGTTTTGTGAACCCTGCTGTCAAAGTCGACTGTTGAGCTGGAGATTCGGCTCGCACCACAATATAGGGGGCATATACTAATGGCTTTCCAAATTTTCAAGATCTAGGACGATCAGATGGGCTACGAAGCTCCAGGCCGGCACGACTCGCCCGAGAAATCCGATGCGTCGTTTGCATCATTTTGATGTCCACCCGACCTTGACGAACGTAACGACGGCCAACCAGCGCAGAAACATTCAGCATGGGCGTGGCAAACAATCAAGGCCACATTGGAAGAGGTGGTTGATTCACGGGACAGCGTTTCTTGAGGCAAGAGGCTCAAAGTCTCGCACTTGAGCAAGCAGCAGCATCTTTCATGCAGTGCAGCAGAGCTTTTTGCAAGCCAACTTCATTGCAGGGGACGTAAATTTGGATTGTAAACATGTATAATCTGTTATCTCCACACCATGAAATAGTGAGTACTTTGGGCATACATGCGTAGTAGAAAAGATCTGGGTGAACACCGAACAACACACAGCCCCTGAATTCCCAGCCTCTAGCATGAGGCACATTAAAAGAGAATCGCAGCACATTCTAGCTATCACGGAGCTGATGATGTCGTCTACAAATTGCAAATATCGTGCCATGACCACCAGCAGCTTGCTTGCAGCCCATGCCGTCTGCCCTTCTTCGCTGTTTGAAATCCCCGTCTTCCCCTTTTGCCATAGACTCCCGCTTGATGGCTGGCTCATGAGGCAGCATCTTGATGTTGCGGGGAATGTAGTTCTCTTGATGACTAGGGAGTTCAAGGGGTGCGTGTGGCACGAAATGCTACTGTAGTTCGAGGGCCGCAAGCTCTCCCATCACCCAGTGATGCATTTCTTTGTGTATTTCGATCGTCGTCTCGTTCTCGACCGTCGTAAACCGAACGCGGGGGAAGTCGAATGTTCGTCACAGGGCTCGTAGATCGTTCTCACTGCTTCAAGACGGGGTCAGCTTTACAGTTGCTCTCTGGGCCAGGTGAGCTCTCATCGAGCTTCGCCCATGATGGATTGGACTTTGGGAAGGATTTTCCGAACGACTTACCAGCCATGGAAACCTCTTGAGGCTTTGAGGCGAGAGGCCTAGCTTGTGGGGTGCCGTTGGCTTCTAGCAGACCCAGAGACCGGCGTAGTGGCCGTCGCCCGCAGAAGCTGTCAACATGATCAGGGGCAGCAGCAGTTTGAGATGTGAAGACCCAGCTTTCGTAACATGCATGCATTTAGTGCAAACAAGGTGGAAACGAGCCCTTCTTGTGTGTCGAGGCAAGGCTTCCCGTGGTGGCACAAACAAATTCTGCAGCCAGATGCGGCTCTGCAAAGAGAATACGGGCACCCACGCCCGGTAGACGCCATGTACGACGCCAGCGTCTCCCTCGTCAGCCCGCACGAATCAAAAGAAGCTTAAATATAGTATCTTGGTATCCCCAACTACGAACTTGTTCTAGTGATGAGTCTCTAACCTCGCAACCGCGAGTTCACGTCTCACGTCGAGCCAAATTCCCTAAATACCCTCTGCCCCCAGCGCAAACACTCGGCACCAGAAACTTTTGTCGCCAACTCCCGACCCAGCAGGTAAGACAAAGCCTCCCGAATCCGAAAAAGGATTCTAAGCTAACTGGGGAAGCAGGATTTTTGGTGTTTTAGGTTTTCTGCTCAACGTGCCCGATTTCCCAAGCGTTGCCGTTCAACCATTACGACCCAGCGAAGCGTTTGACACCCACAAGCGACACACAATGCTCAGGATTGCTCCTTCCTGCTGCAAGCACAAATGTAAACATTGTCAGGGATAGTGATAGATATAGTCTCTTAATAGTAGGGCGTAGCATGATCTATGTTCTTCACCAATGCCAGCCAGGCTCTTCCTACGGCGCCCCTTTACTGTTCCGTGTGCCATCACCAACCATCCCAACAGCAGTGTGCTGTGCAATGCCCGCGTGTGCTTCTACTGCTTTGCCTCCAACATTTACTTCTCTATCACGGTTGAGCGGCCGAGCAAAGATTCAGGGGTAACTATATTACGTATCATCATGAACTACCACATCATCACAAGCTCTTATGGATAGGCTACTGCTTGGGTACTACGGTACGTGAAACTCATGGACTACATCGTGTGGCTCTGCCTGGAGCCCTTGTGCAGGAGGAAAAATTCGGCCTGGCTGCCAACTTGTCCAGAATTTTGACCCAGCTGCCAGCCCTCGACTCCGGATCACCACAATCACTCAGGGGCACTCGCCAGACCACCCTCCCAAAGCAGAGCTGCCTGATTTTACATCCAATGAGGGCTCAGGATCACTGCCCTATTGAAAAATTTCCGTGAACACACCACAATCACATTATTTTTCGTGATGTTTCCCCCCCAACGCGTCAAAGGACCCCACTTGCGCGAAGGAGGAGTGGGCCTCCTGTCAAAGATGCCTGCTCGTCCGCGCCCCTGTGCAGATCATGGCTACGGTCCCTGGCGTTTCTGGAGAAGAGAGCTAATGCGAGATCATTGCAACCCTCCGCGCATAGTCTCCACGTCCAGCCTATCAGGTTCATGTTGCTTCGCATAGTTCCTATGCAAATAGTACGAGACCATCGAGCATCATCAGGAACAGACACTGCTCGAAGGATCCAAGCAACAGAGCCGTGACAACTCCGTGAGAATCCCAAGTGCATGCCATGATGCCATTGAGGTGGTTGCCCCTCACCACGCGAAGGTGAAGCTCCTCGTCGCCCAGCCACCCCTTCGAAGCGCTGCCTAGAGAAACTTGCTCAACCACGCGCTTTCCTGCATGAATTACTTCATAACTCCTCAACTCGATGGATACCAATTTGCCTCCTCTGGCCACTCACAGGCTCAGGATCAGTTCCTCAATGATTCACAGCTCACCTTGAGCTCAACTCGAAGCTTCCATGCTCCTATCACAGGTCCCCTGGACCCGCTTCTCTCGCTTGATTTGACCAAACGCGGTTATCCTGCACGCATAGTATGATTTTCGAATGCCCAGGGTTGCCTATTCAGTTGACGCGTGTTGCCGAGTGCCGGCAGATCACTCCCAGTCAACTCACTGCCCCTAGTCTATATAAACCTCTTCCTTTCCCCTGCCCTGCCCTCCTTCTTCCTTCCTCGTACATCATGACATATCTTCTCAAGCTTCTTTGAACAGCAACCTCCTCATCTTCTTCTTTATCTTCTTCTTCTCCAAAGATCATCATCATCTTCATGATCATGATCATCATCTTCTTTCTCTTCTTGTCCAAGATGATGATGATCATCTTCATGATACATGATCATCATCTTTCCTTGCCACAACACCTTCCATCACCACTCACTTCTCTCCTTCCCACTCTCTCCATCAAGCTCTTCGTCACCTTTTCCTTATCCTTTCCACCTTTGGCGGGTGGGCGGGCTTAAGGTATGTTCTCCTCCCCTTCGTTTGTTGACATCTTTCAGGTTTCAACTCTTCGGAGTGGGCGGG
>PXOD01001152.1:0-23596 GCA_003012165.1 Paramyrothecium roridum | reverse complement strand
CGAACTGAGTATGGGTCTTTTTTCTGTGTCTGTATAGCGGTGGTGCGCTCTGTGCTCTCGGCACCACCACCGGGCTGAACCTTGAACAGATCCCGCACCAAAAGCAGCAAGGTAGATTCTTAGAACAAAAGAAGCCTGATATGAGCGATGTGACCAAAGCCGGTGGTACCCTATTATCGTTCTTAGATCTTGATAAATTGAGGACTCCCATGTGCTCTGTACCTGCAGTGATCCCCAGTCCTGTATTGAGGTAGTAGAAGATAGCAAAAAGACCGGTCTTCAAAGTCAGTGGAACGCGGGAGGCCGCTAGGAGGCCGAGAAAAGGCACAAATAGGCCAAAAAGAACATTGAACCATTCAATATGCTTAAACCAGTTCTGCCAAGTGAATGGCAATTGCGAAATATGCTGTTGCTGTGCGTTATATGTTGCACGCCTCATTGGCTTATATTCGGTAGTGCCATCTGGATGTGTGGACATCATGTATATACCAGTAGGCTAATAGCTTCAAAGCGATACAAAGATAGAATATCCTATAACGAAGGGAAAAGTCTTACTGGATGCCATTAATGCCTCTGTATTAGTGAAGCCGCTGCTGGCATCGTCTATTTAAGCAATGATAACCACAGCACCGGACACACTGTACAATGTATTACACATGAGATGTTGAATATCAAAGCTACTGCATGGTTATCTCGGCTTGATTCGGGAACGCAACGCACCATCTGGCATTGGATCCTCTTCTCTTTTCGGAAGAAATCAGCTTCTGCAAGCGTCGAAGCTACTACCATTCGGAATTCGGCGTGGACGAAAAGGCTGCGTCACCATGTTATGACCCCTGGTGCAGGCGATGGGCATGGGATTCTTCGCCAAGTGTGTAAGGAGGCTGTCTAGGGTGCCTTCTCAGTACTTGCTGATAGACACATACGATTCATCGAAGCAAGCAGAAATAAGACCCGCTCAAGGACTTCATGACCTTTCAGCTGGCCCAAGCATATCCACAGAAGCAAGTTTGGGTGCTTTCAAAATGGAGCAGTTGACTTTTCAAGTATGTCCAATCTGATAAATCAATTGCCATTGGATGAGCTCAATGGTGCGTAACCTCTGAATCATGCATGTGCCCGTTCGGTAGATACTCCAAGTCATTATACCTCAATAAGAGACCTTTGGCACACGCAATAACAATCCTACAATGCATGTTATCTCTTGATCGTATGGGATGTGTCTCATTCTTATTCGACATTGCCCAAGGTGGAGCGGGGCGAACGTCAATGGTTGCCCGGAGGGTTGTCTTGCATGAATTATTGCATCAGGCTCAGGTGGCCGGTGTCACGCCACTATACTTATTCAGATTCGTCAGTGCTTAATTCAGCCCATACCCTAGGTTCCTCCACTTCATTTCGGTAATTCACTCGGTCTAAAATGAAAACCGTTGCATTTTTCATGATGAATGGAATGGTTGACGAGGAGTAACAAAAAGGTAATATTTATAAGGATGTTATCCAGATTATGTAGTGGTAATAGAAGAATGGATGTTTTGAGCACATTTACGAAGCGAACAATATATCCTCATAATATCTAGTTTCGCCAATTTTAAATTAAGCCGGAATGGAGACCCAACACCCCAAACCTGCTGGCCTTCAAATTCGGCCTAGCTCTTCTATCTTTGATCTTGGTTCACTGGACTTGGCCAATCGTCTCAGATTAGCTGCTGCTGGTTTGTTGGCCAACCAAGCACGGTCCTTTGTCCTAGCAGCCCTTCACCGCATTCAAACAGGGCAAATTATCTTGAATTATGAGCTTCAGAACGAAACTTATACTTTCGGGCCCAGGGGAGGCCTCACGGCTGCTCTTACCGTGAAGAATGACAATCTTTGGTGGAGGGTTGCCTTTGATAGCTCGATTGTAAGACACGAACAGTCTCTTTTTACTGAATCGTAATATGACTAACACTTCAATACAAGGGGTTTGCTGAGTCTTACATGCTTGGGGAGGTTGATTGCTCTGACCTGCAGACATTTTTAGAAGTGAGTTGTGAACATCCTCCGCCAGTAGTGATTATTTTTCAATCAATTAATAGTTCGAGGCAGATTATGATTATGAACAGAGGTCAAACAGGAGACCTGAGCAGCCTGGCGTCTTTCCTTGTGTCAAAGGTTGCATGGATTGGCAGGCCATCTAATGATCCTGCTGTGTCACTCTCCAACGTTCGAGCTCATTACGACATCTCGAATAGCGTTTTTGAAGCATTCTTATCACCAGATATGACATACTCTTGTCCATTATGGTTGCCAAAGAACAACCACGGCCCAGACTCAGATAGTCTTGAAATGGCACAGCTCCGAAAATTGCATGATGTTATCAACCAGGCCAAAATTAAGCAAAGCGACCATGTCCTGGAGATAGGAACGGGATGGGGCAGTTTCGCCATAGAGGCCGTGAAGACAACGGGATGCCGGGTTACGAGTCTCACTCTCTCAGCAGAGCAGAAGTCGGAAGCGGAAGCGAGGATTAGAGCGGCTGGTCTGGAACAACACATCACGGTCCGGTTGCAAGATTATCGCAAACTGGCAAGATGCAGTCAGAAATTCGACAAAGTAGTCTCAATCGAGATGCTAGAACACGTCGGAAAAGACCACCTGGCAGGGTACTTTGGTGTCGTCAATGAAGTGCTGAAGCGAGATGGAGGCATTGCCGTGTTCCAGTCAAGCACAATGCCGGAGACAGTGAGTAAAGCCCAGTGTTGAAGCAAAACATTCTAACAATTACTAGCGCTACAGCAACTATGACAAAAGCAACGAGTGAGTCTCATCCACTGCCAACTTTTCATGACCCTTGCTGACTTGAAAGTTTTATACGGAAATATGTAGGGATCAAATTGTGGTCGTTCAAAAGCCCGTATTATTGACTAAGAAAACCAGATCTTTCCGGGGGCCCACGTGCCCTCCGTGACAGCAATTATGGAAGCAGCCCAAGTTGGGTCTTCCGGAACATTGGTGCCAGACAGAGTTTTGAACCTTGGCGGTCATTACAGCAGATGCTTGCGAGAATGGAGGCAAAACTTCCTGGCCAATTTCGAGTCAATCATCGGACCCGCTATGGTGTCTCGAAATCCGGATATTACAGCATCGGGCCTCGAGCAGTTTAGACGAAAGTTCACAGTACGTATCAAAACCTCCCAGGTTACCCTAAGAGTTGACATTTAGTAACATGCAGTTTTACTTCGCGATGTGCGAGGCTGGATTCCGAACCAAAACCCTCGGCAACGCCCTGATTACATTGGCGCGAGAGGGCACCGTGGAGACATTGGAACAGATTCAATTGTAGATATTTCTATCAAATTCCTCATAGTTACTTATCAGCCTAATTCTATTATCATTCAAATTCGTCCATTCATTTACCTTTTCAAATCTTGCGACAAGAATAAGAACCACTGTTGAGCATTTGGATTCCCCACCACTTCTCATCGACAGGCCTATGAATCTGAGCCTGTATCAGTGATGAGAATTTGAACCGATCCTGTGGTCCCAATCTAAGTTGGCGTATGGAGTGGCTTCGCCGAATTAGTGTTACATTCGCCAACGTGAAAGATGTCACAAGGATTCCAAACCTGGTGGAGAACAGTCCAGGTCGCATCAAAATGCCAAGTCATAGGGCTTTTCCCAATCAGGTTAAGGTTATGGGGTGCAGCCAGCTGAATCAATTTAGGGGGGAACATCCGCCGTCTTGCATTGGGATCAAATCATAACGGCCACACCGTGTCAAGCTGAGAGCTGAAGAATGCAGCCAAGTACTGCTGTAATTCAAGGAGATATAGCTGGGCGCCAGAAAATCGTATGTTTGATTTTTTCTTGCTTCGCATTTGCTATTCTTTATTCCCGCTGGGCAAGGCGTCGGATCTCTTGCGTCCTCAATTGTCCCTTCATCCCATTCTGCGTCATGTCCAAATCAGTTCTTGACCTTTTCCGCATTGATGGCAAAACAGCCCTCATTACCGGCGCTAATGGGGGTATAGGTGGTGCAATGGCTGAGGCTCTTGCAGAAGCTGGGGCCGACATCATCATCCTCCAAATTCCTGGAGACACCAGTACGGCCACCAAGGAAGCTCTTGCTAAGCTACCTATCAATGTCAACGTATATGACTGCGACTTGAGTAGTGTAGAGCAGATAAGGGATACTATCAACACAGTGACTATGCGTGATGGTCATCATATAGACATACTTATCAATTGCGCCGGCGTCAGTGGGCATAAGCCAATTGTGGATGTGAACGATGAGTTCCGGGACAAGGTCTTCAGCATAAACATGGTTGCTCCTTACGTTGTGACACAAGAAGTTGGGAAGCACATGATTGCAGCTGGGAAAGGAGGAAAGATCCTGAATGTTTCATCGGTCGCTGGCATGATCGCTACGACAAATATATCCGCCTACGCTGGAACAAAAGGCGCTGTCAACCAATTCACATCTGCCTTTGCCAACGAGTGGGCCAAACACAACATTCAGGTGAATTGTCTTTGCCCCGGGTGAGTAACATAACATAATTTTGGAGATAGCCATTCACAAGTCCTGACTATTGACGCGAAGTTATTTCCTTACGCCCCTTACTCGCAACTACTTCGAGTCGGAAAATGGCTTCAAGGAGTACATCACTTCTCGCATTCCCATGGGTAGGTGGGGAGTTCCGGAGGACTTGAAGGGGATCACACTGTTTTTCTGTAGCCCTGCCTCGGACTATGTTACTGGCGTTCGAATGCCCCTTGATGGGGGTATGCATGGTAGATAAGACCAGGCTGGGTCTGAGCATGAATGATGGAGGTTAAATACAATCAAGGAGCTCGATAGCGGGACATTACTTCCGTACAATGATCAGAATGAGACCAGTGCGCACTCAGTCCGAAAGTGTTCATAGATGTCGCCTTGAAGTTGAGTTAATGTAATGTCTGTATGTGGGAGTTCACTGATATCGCCCAAGTGATCATGAGTTGAAAATGACTTGAGGTTCTTGCTTCCTCGTGTCGATCCTTTGAGGGGGCTAACAGAGTCCAACTTGATTCTAGATCTAAAGGCATGTTATCAATACCATACGCCAGTCATTTATCACTCGAGCAACGGCCGCATGCCCCACGCCCAATGCCAATCAAACCCTATGCGCGTGCCTGCCTGTACGTCCCGCTCTAATGTGTCCTCAACTCGTAGCACATCCTCCATAGTCTGGATGGTTTCGAATCCACCATTCTGAACCACCGCTGTGAGCATCGGTCTCACGGCGGCGACTAGCACTGGCAGTGCACCATTCTCCGTCAACTCTTCGGATGCCCAGGTGGACCAGATCTTATTTCCACACTGAGTTAGACCCCTCGCTTTCAATTTGTTCGGAAGTCTGTAAGGCATCCTAGTTCTGAGTGTCAACTTTCTTGCTTTGAATGGAATGACGTTGGGAATGCTTACATTGGATCTCTTCCATGTTCAACACCATGGAGCATGTGAATCCGCCACCACTCATCAAATCCGCTACTCGGCGGGAATGCACAGACGGACATCTGTCCAAGTTCTTCCCAGAGGAGCCATCCTCCGGGCTTAAGGAGTGTCGTCATGTTATTTATGGCGACTTCCCAATCCTGCACCCTCATCGCGAAGAATAAAAGCCGCACATGCACCAGGTCAAAGGTGCCTTGTAGGTGCGTGGGAAAGGGACTCAGGACATCTTGCTTCTGAAATGTCAGGTTCGGCCTCGCAATTGTGGATGGAAACTTGAGCGGGTCGAGATCAAAGCCGTAAAGCTCGGCCCCAATCGGCAACTGTTCTAAGGCCGACAATAGCCAGATGCCGTTGCCTGTTCCCACGTCAGCGATTCTCGGAGTGGGAGACTGCTTCAGACTATCAAGTATATTATTTGGAGCTAGCTGCCCGGTCAGAGGCAAGAAACAATTGAAGTGGTTGTAATTTAAACGATCCAGCTCAGCCTCAACAGTTCCGCGGTTGAATGGATAAATAGTGTCGGTCCAAGATTCTGTTGTAGAGGCAACAGAAACAATGGGGAACTTTTCTAACTTCGCCATTTTGCCCGGTACACAGGGACCGTCTATGTCTGATCGAAGAGCCACTGTGCGTAACGGTTATTTTTCTCAGATGAAACGACGCTGAGGAAGCTTTTTCTTCTCGGCTACATCGCTGTCCATTATTTATGACGAGCTTTGTGTATCATTTCAGGTTGCAATAAGGCGGGGAATATGTATGTCGCTGTTCTCGGCCAAACCAATTTTCAGCTTGCAATCGACAAGCCACACAGCTACGGTAACATTATGGCGGGGATGCAGGGGTGTCAGGAAATACAAGTGAATGCAGCTGTTACCCATGTTAACCATTGAAATGGCTACAAACAGTCGTAGATAAGAAAGCACTTGTCAGCTATCGAAGTAGTTCTACTAGGTTGTGGTCGCCAAATCACGCAGACCTTCGTGCAACAAACACACATAAATTGCATAGATGCTGTTGAAACTCCAGTCCATAGGACAGTGTGGTAGATAAACATCCACCCTGGCAGAATTAATGGGTTTACCAATCAGAATTTTGAGCTGCAAAGCAGCATGTTTCAGGGGCTTGGGCATGATATAGCTATAAACGAGCGTAACAGATTTGGACGGCTCAGTGCCTGTTAAGAGTGCGCGAGAAATATCAGACATAATCCTCGACTAAATATCCTGCATTTGCGAGACACTCACTACCTGATTCTTTTACGTGGAAAGTTCTCATTTGGCATGAGACTATTCAGAACAAAATCCATTTTATAGGTTGTAAGAAGGACTTGGGGGTAAAGGCGTCACACAAGCGTGACCTCGTCTATTTCAATCCCTCGTTCTTTCAGAGCCTCAAGAGAAAGCCTTGGGTCATAGTTGATGATCTCCCCAGTTGCGCGATTTTGGAACCTCAAACAGTGACGAGGATCAGCAGGGGTTCTCTCCAAGTCAACGGACTCCCAGTTTGGCGGCAGCGGAATGTCCTCCAATCGTGGATCTTTCGTCGAATAGAGCTTGGTATCAGAATTGAAAAAGTATGTTACATCAAGACCCTCTGACTCTGTCTTTATGCACACAGACCATGGCGACAACAAGGGACCGAGTATGGCTTCGCCATCCATAATCCCGTGCACAGAGCAGTCACCTATGATCTCGTATTCCCCAGTTGATTTTGGCCTAAGAATCATTGGAAGATCACAGCCGAGAAAGACAAAAGCCTGGTCACCTGTGGAAGAGGGTTAGATAAAGTTGTTGGTATCCAGAGCTCGTCGCCAGGTGTACTCCCCAAACGTACCCAGTTGCACTTTGCCATCTACGATTCCAATGAACCGTTTTTTGTTCTTGTCTAGGATGCTGAATATGCGGGACCCTTTATGCTGCCCCTGAACGTCCTGCATGAAGAAATCAGTAATCGCAGACTCGTTTTGATCTTGATGCTTATCAGCGACATGACCCGTGCTCAACGACATGATAGATTGCCTCAGGCTGTTGAGCCTAGGGAACTGGGTCACGGTGGGCCACCGATCTCTAAGATGGCCCAGCGCCAGAACATGTAGACAAGCATCCAGGTAACTTTCTCCAGTTGGATATTGTTGATATCTCCTCTGCTGAAAGTCGAGCTTCTCCAGCATGCTAGCTCCTAAAAACTCCTCATCTTCTTCGATCGCTTCACTAACCCCGATAACCGATCCAAAGAAAACACCGTTCAAGATGAGCTGGTTGGGAGAAGCGGAGCTCCATGTCGCTGGGGAGATTCCGCTGGCACAGAAACCACTATTGGGATGGCCCGTAACATTGACGGATTGTGACCAGATGGGAACCCACGACGGCCATAGGTTTGACGGTTCTGGGTTTTTATGACGCCGGCCGGCAAACCGTAGTTGGCCCAGGCGCTTTTCCACTCGAGCACATGCATAGAAGGCTTGCTTGTATGCTTCAATAACAGGTTGCGAGTAGTCAACGGGAATAGCGTTGCTGATTTCTGCTGGCGCCAAGTTCATAAGCCCATAAATTTTGTCCTTGTCATCGGCGCATTTCCGATCATGAAACTCGTATAATGCCTCATAAAAAGTTCTGTTATTTGCGTACATGCATACGTTGTGAAGCATGAATAGCTTGTCACGAACCTCCTCGGGAACTCCCTCTTCTTTTCCGTGTATTGTCAAGATGGCGCGACGGAATAAAGGCCAAGAAACTTCATCTTGCCCACATTTGATAATCGACTGGGCGCTGGCCAGGTGAATCTCCTGGATAATCCATAATCTTTCAAACCATGGGCGTTTTGTGACTTCTTTGAGCCCTTCCCAAAAATCTGGTCCATAAGGCAGGGGTTTGTCAAAGTCGCACCAGTCCTTCTGCTCGCAACCGGGAGTGGATATGTAAAATCGATCACGAGTTATTTCGATCTGCCTTCCAATGTACTCAAGCGCAGTCATTGCTAGACTACTGCTAGCCGAGCCAGGTCCAAGCCATGCCACAACTCGGGTAGCGAGAGCATATATTTGACCCATGCGTTTGACTTGCACGTTTCGCTCACCCACATTGGTTTGATCGATGCAGATGGCGTCAATCCACATAACCCGTGGTTGATCCCTGTTACGAAGATGACGTAACGCTTCCGCAAGGTTGGGAGTGACGTATAGCACTGAAACGCCATTTTGTCCCTCGACAGTCACAGTTTCTTGGTCCTGATCGGAGCCCCAAGTGTATGAAAGAGCCTCATATCCTAGAAACGGACCATCCGTACTCTCTGTCAACTCAGGGTCATACTTTTCACGAGGAAAAGAGGGATCGGGATGTTTCCAACTTGTTAATCCATCATGCTCCATATCGTAAAAGATGACACGTCCCTCTGATGTTTCATACACCAACCATCCTTCAGGGATGGACTTTCGAATCTCGTCCAAGGACAGTTGCTCCGGTTTCTTACGAGGAATAGGCAGGGTCAGTGGTGAGTGCATGATCTGGACTCTGACCGGTTCATTGAACTCTGCAGGCAAAATGGTGACGAGACGAATGTCCCTGGAAGAGGGGTCAAGAGGGGAGTATCGGTATTCCAACATAGTTCTTTCAGGATAGGGTTATAAATCATAAAATTTTTGGGATATATGTGTTGAGCTCAAGTCTAAGCGAAAGCCACATTAAACTGTGAAATCGAAGACTGGAGCTTCCGTGTCTCTGCTAACAGCAATGAGAAACAAATTGGGAGTCTTTTTCTCTAAACTCGACTTGGGAGTAACGCGGGGTAACACTGTGGCTGGTGCGGCTTCCCGGCTCCTCTTTATTATAATTTCATTGGGGGGATTGCCAAGCCAGGCAGGGAGTACGCATTACTAGAGCGCCCGACCCTGTAATTAAGCACACCGCGGTTTGATCTGCTCTTCTTCAACTTGACTCTGTTGAGCGGATATTTTTAACCTGAAGCATGTGTCTCGTCCTAATTGTTCAAGGATCGAACCCAGGTCACTTAATCCTGGTTTTCTTCAGCTTTCTTTTGGCGGATTGGCGCAATCTCAATCCCGAGGTCAGCCACACCAACATCTTCGCGTTTGAATATGCCAAATACCTAAGAGCCATATTGCCTAAATATTAATATATAGTCAAAATAATTGATTTCCAAAGCACCGTAGTAAAATTGTAATTACTGAATGACCCAATGAGACCATTAGGTTTAGGCGTGTTCTTAAGACAATATTGTAAATCAGACGACAGGATACTTTACTCTGTGGTCCGTATCATAACCCACCTTTTCGCTGATAAAACCTCTAATAAATACAGTAATTTACTTAATTGTTCAGATCGGATATTCAAGATCCGCTGCATCACACGTTCCATCTAGCCATGTACCATGAAAGTCTCTGAACAGTCCAGCGCTCAGCGGTACCTCCTTTGATGCTCTTCCTGATATCCTTGTGCACTTCAACGCACGCACGCTGGGTTGAGTTGAGCAGAGAGTCTGGGCCAGAGCTGTAAACCCACCCATATTCTTGACGAGCTATGTCTATTCCATGGTCGAAGCAAAGAGCTTGTCTAAGAACAGACATAGGTTCCAAGCGCCCAGTCTCAGAACTCACATGTGAGAATAGAGAAAGACTCCCATTAGACTTCGCTCTTTCCTCAAGTTCTGCCCACTCTCGAACCTTGGCAGAATCACGGTTCCGCACAGTCCAGACCAGAGTGAATCGGGTATTGTCGGAACAAGTGTCCAGCCACCAATGCGCAAGACTGCAGGCACCTGTGATCCCGGTTCCACCGACGATGCAGACAACGTGAGAAGCAGACTCATAACCAGAGTCGCCAACAGGGTACGGTCCTTCGACTCGGACTTCAAGTCGCTGGTCGACCCTAGGATCCGGGACCAGGGCTCCCAGCTTCCAAGTCCACTCCTTGTCTAGTTTCTTCTGGGATTTCCCGGTAGTGCGTTGCAGGAGGAACACTGGACCTGATTTGTTAGAAGAGGGGACGGCTGCCGTGAAGGCATGACCCTGAACTCTGCTAATGGTCGGGAAATTGAGGTAGTAGTATAACAGAGGGCGGTATGACGGTTCCAGCTTTTCCGATATGAGCCCTGTGGCATTGTTGTTCGGCAATGAAACCCTTAACCATCCATTATCCGCATTCTCGATCTTTGCGAGAACTTTAGTATTCAGACCATGGGTTTCTCCAAAGAATAGTCGCCGTGTCCAGTCTATGATCCATAATATCAAACCTGGTAGAAGGAGGTAAAAATCTGTGCTCGCATGAACGCAGGATCCCACGAGAATGGCAGTACCAAAAATAATATGGCTGAAATAGAAAAAGTTATAGTGGCGCCTGCGGACCCATGTGATTGACGTGACGAGAATTATGATAATTGGTAGAAGCACGGCGATTCCAGTGTAGGTGGTCTGGACAAACCACTCACTTTATCGTTTACTCTCGGTGAGGGTCATTGTTGGGTTCCCTGTGGCGAAAGCCTCCTCTCTGGCCACATTTCCCTCGCTGCTACCGTCGAAAGCATAGAGCTGTGTAGACTCAGTACCTAGAGGGGCATAAGAGGGTGGAAGTCAGCTTACAAGGTAGGTAACACCATGAGACATAGCGGCAATAGCGAAGAGATACGAAACAAGCTTATGGACGAATAACAATGTATGCTGATGTAATGAAAATGCATGGCCGAGAAGACTGTTTCTGGAAACAGGAATGATCAGTAACCCGAGTAAAACATCAGCGGAGTGGCCCGTAACGCCTGTGATGGTGAGCTGAATCTTGGCAGAAATCCAGTCGAGAGGATCGGCTCTAAGTCCCCAAAACTGCCACTGCGTTGGATACCAGTAGATGATGGGGCCAGCTGCGATAGTAAGAACCCAGAAACATGCCAGAAGTCCGCCGAGGGTAAGCCGTTTTCCGACAAGAGGTAGTTGGTGAGCAAGATGGAGGCTGGTGAATGACTGAATGGGGGGACTGTAGGCATGCAAAAGAAGGATGCAGAGCGTGAGTGCAAGAAAGCTGAAGTAGATGGTGACGTGCAGCCGAGTTTCGTAAGAGAAGTGTTCTTCGGAACAAATTGTGGCATAGCAGGAGGTGTGCATCAGGACAAGAGTTGTTGCTGCTGAAGCCAGTATCGCAACGACCAAAGTCGTGATTTCTAGAAGTCGTGCAACTCCTGCACGCATGGCTTTTCTTGTAAATGATATCAAAGATAAAAGACACAGGAAAGGCTGTTTAAAGCTGCATGGAAGAATGATGTTACTAGAAGTTCTCACAGAAGTTGATGAGGAATATTTTAAGGCATCTCCAGGCCATATAAATGGAAAACCGTCTTTCAAGGGTCATATCTCGTCTTCGTTACAAATTCCCGGCTGTAGCCTATTCTAGAACATCGGATCTTACTCATTAGTATTTGCGCGTCGATCTTTCAGGGTCGTCCATTACCGACGGGATTTGATAGCCATTGCCTCAGTGCGCCCCCGGTTTGTGGACGAAATGAGCCCGGCCGTACTTGAGCTTGCGTCCGGAGATAGTGCACGTCGGGATTCATTTGTGAGCCACCTTCGCTCAGCCACACTTGGGGCTGCTGGGTGCGTGGTCCCCTAATCTAAGTTACCATGTCGTTGCCATGCATGATGATTGAATATACCGATCAAAGCCAAATTTATGAAAGGGGACTCCGGTCAGATAGATTGCCAAGCATGCCCAGAAGTTAGAGTGGATTCCCATGTGTAGATGTGTAGATACGCGTCATGGGAGGCTGGCCGATCGGGACTTTGCTATAAGTTCCGGTCCTAAATTTAGCACGCTTTCGAGGTGGTTTCATGGCCGAGACCCAGTTTTCTCACCAAATCCTAACCCCCGCGACGGACTTTTTGACATTGTATATAACATCCGGCCCGCATGGCTCAAGACAGGAAAGAAGATTGCGTTATGTTCTCCGTCCCCAGCTGTTACTTACAGTATCGCAACTAATCGAAGAAGCCATGTCGACATCATTGTGCCCGGTTAGGACCGAACCCATGCTGCCTGAGAATCCCCTTGCAGAAGCGCCCCAGAAATGGGGCAATGCGTGTGCGCAGTGCGCCAAGGCCAAAGCCAAATGTCTGCGAACGAGCACAGCGGCGGATTCAAGATGTCACAGGTGCATAATTCCCCATGCTCCGCTCCTTCGGTTCAAATCATCGTGGGCCGCCGGTACATTGGTCCACTGTGGTTGATTGACGCTTGAAATAGGTGCCATCGCTTGGGCAAGGAATGCACCCAGAAGACACACAAGAAACGGAAGAAGAGACAAAGCAGGCCATCGTAGGTTTTCCAGCACTTTTCCTTTCGTGTTTCTGGTCAATTTATTCTCCTTCCGTTCGTGAATGAGAAAATGCAGTATAGCAATCGCTTGTACCCTGCTCAGTGGCGATTCACAGCTTGGCAGATTTTCCTTCTTTTGCCTGCAATCCCTTCCTAGCGGTTTGACTGCATCGAAAACCGGAACTGAATGAATACAGAAGGACGACACAGATTGAAGAGCGTCTCAACGGCCTTGTCGAGCTGCTCAAAACCTCCGGTGATATCTCTTCTCTCACTGGTGTCTCAGTGGTTGATAGGAGAGCAGCCCCCTACGGCGTACCATCCACTGCTTGCACATCGTCGCCAAATGCGCAATCGCTTTTAAGCACCTCACCTGATACCCCACTCAGCACTCTTAATGTCGACTCTATCTGGATTCCGGACGCATACAATCGGCATGGCCCCCGTGGCTGCATATGCAGACCTGCCTCTGGACTTGTCCCAGGAGCGATCGATTCGGACGAGAACTTGCTGCAGATATACCGAGAGAAGCTCGCAGGAGCCTATCCATTTGTATTTTTCCCAAAGGAGACGACACCTAAGGATCTCCAAGCCACTCGGCCGTTTCTCTTGTCCTGTATCCGTATGGTAGCCTCGTTCCGAAGCATGAGGTCCATGCAGGGTCAGATGTATCGACTGATAGCCCACATCTCTGAGTGTATGCTATTACGCTCAGAGAGGTCGTTGGATCTACTCTCAGGCATCGTAGTCATTCTCGGCTGGCATCACTACCATTGCTTTGTACATGCTCAGATGCATAACCTGACATCATTAGCTGCGACGCTTGTAGCCGAATTGGGCCTTAAGAGGAGACCTAGCTGGCAAGAACGGACAAAATTAATGGTTGTTAATCTAGGAGAGATAGGTGAAAGGACGAATGAAGAGAAACGACTTCTTTTGGCTGTTTGGTATCTCAGCTCATGGTGCGTTCTTTCGGCCCTTCTCACCTATGGCGCTAACCACAATGCTAGTGTATCTATGGGCTTTCAGCAATTAGACCCTATGATATTCTCCCCTTACATGAAGCGATGCCTCCAAGAGTTAGAAACGGCTGGGGAGTTTGACTCTGATGCATACCTCGTGCAGCTTATACGGCTCCAAGAGTTCTCCCAAAGAATTGCCGACCTCAAATCGTTAGACGAAGTCGAGGAAGGGCCAGAGACTGTTGCCAAAGCACCACTCTCTGGTTACATAACTGCTTTTCGAAATGAATTCGAAACTATCCGCGCCAGCATGCCGCAGAGCCTCAGGAGCAACCGTAAGACGAAATTTACGCCATGCATATTCTGTACACATACCTGATCCATGAGAACATAGAGATCATCAGGACACGCCTGAACACTACCTACCTTCGTCTTCACGAGCCACCTAGACTCAACGCGGCCCTTCTCAAGTCCATATCCGAATCTCTTACCACCTCGTTTATTCCTCGCAAACACTCGCCTCTGGATGATTTTTACCTGTCTAATGCTGCGTTGAGGGCGTGGTTTGATGACTGGCTATCTTTTCCTGCCTCCTCCTACTATCTTCTCCCTTTACCTATTTCTTTAGACATAATCTACGCCATCACTATCCTTGGCCGCTGGGCAAAGCTCGCCGCGCCAAGCGCCGTACCTCCTACGACATCCGCTTTACCGGTTGATCCCTCCGGATCCTACAATAACAAAGTAAGAGAGACAGCAGGAACTGGGGGTGACACTCAACATCGGCCACCCTCTTCCATGCACGACTGTAACCTGGCTCGGACAGTTATGGCACTGAAGGCACAACTCAGTGTGCAACCCGGGCTCAGCCTTGATGTGACTGGATTGCTAGGCAAGTTGGGCGGCAAGTTTGAACAGGCGAGTGCAGCTTTGGCAGCACAGGGCGAGGATTCTCAAGCCTGGGGATACAATATCTGGGCACAGAGCGCGACTAAACTGAAAATCGTACAGTTGAAAGTGGAGCAATGGGCCGAGATGGTAGCTGAGCAGGTCGAAGACAGTGAGACCGACGAAGATGAGGCAGAGGACAACATCGAAAGGATTTTTGACGTACCTGGCGAGAACGAAATTGGGATACCAATGCCCCAGGTAAATATGTCTGATGCGAGTATGTGGTCAAGCAACTTCCCAACAAGTTCAGTACCATTGACGGGAGAGGTCTATGATGACTTCAGCCGCTTTCTTTCGGAGCATGGCGACCAGGACTGGGGACTAGCAATGATGGGGCATCCAAGTTCGATCCTGTGAGCACTTCAAAACTCGGAAAATTAAGATTTTTAGTCGATGGCGTATGTGTTAGAAGTTGAACGAGTTATTTACCAAGTTACTCATACTTCAGAAAATGCAACAACTAGAGCTATAACAAAAGAAGCAATTGTGGGCGTCTCATCTTGGGGTCTCGGGCGTTTAAAGTTATCTATTGGGAGGGTTGAGCTATCAATACGCACAAGAAGGCTCCGCAAGTCAGGCCCAAAACTTTGAGGCAATTCAATTCGGCATGAAGAACGATAAATCAACACGATCCGAAAGACCGAGACAGCACGGGCGATTTTTCAAAGCTAGTTGGCAGTCTAAGGGGCGTTGGCAAGCCTATGCCTTGCTTCATATTTCCATGGCATAAATCAAGTCGTAGAGGGACACTGTCGGTCTCTCCGGCCCCGCAGAGTCTGAGCCAAAACTGCAACCAACAAAACTCGAGTCGTCTCCAGCCAGACCTCGAATACTTCGTATCATGAGGCCCCTGGTAACGTGGGCATGTCCGCCCATACCCGCGTGGCGGCCCGTCACCAGTGCCAGCCACTATCCGCGGTCTCAACCTTAAAAGGCCAGGAAACCGCTTCACATTTTACGCTATTGTTTTGACTTCACCAGCTCCAAGCCATGATGGGCGGGTCTACTAAGTAGTGCTGGGCATCATTACTCGTTAGACAAGGAAGGTAATTCGCGGTGTCGCCAAACAATCCCCTTGAACGATCGCGAGCTCTACATTTCATGCGCATCGTTCGAAGCTGTTGTTGCATTTTTGCTGGCGGAATTTACTGACCTAATTTCACATCGGGACTCGGCACCTCAACCGCGGCGGCCAAGGCCATTGGCTTGCGCGGCCTCGGCTTGTCCGCCCAAAGCACCATGGCATCGGCCAAGCAAACCTTAAATGGCAGCGGGCTGAGATCGTCTGTCGTTGGTGGTTGTTGCTATTCCAAGTCGAACCAGAATAGCGCCCACCAAGTTACGTGAGTTCGCCGAGCAGGTTAGGTAACGTCACCGCGTGCTAGAAGACGGGGCCCTGGGTATGTCATTATAAGTTTGGGTGGCCTGCTCTGTGTTTCTATAACGTCAGAACGTTTTGTCGTCTTTCCTCCTACTCTACATCTTTATCCAGACAACCCTTTCTCTCAATTCTAGCCGAGAGAACCACGCTTATATTATAGCCACAAGCAACATTGCATAGCAATCACTGCTTCAATCAAACCAACAACCAAGATCGATACAATGTGTTTCGGCGGTCCTCCTCGACGTTCTTTCGGAGGCCCCATGATGGGTCCCCGCATGGGTGCTCGACCCGTGACGGTCGTACATCATCACCACCACGGAGGCGGCCGCGTGGGAATGGGCCCTGGCGGATGGGGAGGTGGCGGCCGTCGCGCATATGGTGGCATGGGAGGCATGGGCGGAGGCCGCCGCTACGGAGGTGGTATGGGCGGTCGCCGGTGCTAAAAGACGAGCACCGGTCCTCGGTTCTTGTTTTGGTCTCTCACGATGTGGAGAACCGAGATATTACAGCATCCACAAGTCTCGTCCGATACAGGCTCTACGATGACCCAGCTATACGCAAGGGATGATTCAGATATAGTTCGTCCATAGCGTAGCAATTAGCCATGCTCCGCGTTTATCAACCAATCCCAAAATTTTCGTTCGAAGAACAGCCGAGGGAAGAAACAAGTTGGAACGCGTCCTTCATCCCCTTCTCTTATCAAAGCGTTACAAATTCAGAATCTATATAGGCTACCGAATTGGTAGCATACGAAATAATGGACATGCTCCATCTGTTCCATTAACTCCACAGGCTTGGCATGTAGACAACGCCTCTTGTCCAGTACAGACGAGGAAGGTCGATGAATCAGTTGCGCCGGTTATGACGATAGTCCTCCTCGCAACTATTTTTTGTAGAAACTCATTCTTTTAAGGCGACGATAGCTTGGTGGCCACGCAAATCTCTTCAAGGGGAACATTCGTAGATTAGATGGCAGATGAGGCCTACTTTGTCTGGTCCGTTTATGAAAACATAGCGGTTCGATGAAGCCTGCGTTGGAGACGTATACGCTTTTTGAAGTCGTGGTAAGTAAGTCATGCATCAAGCCGTTCTCAGGGGACCGAAAGATGGTCATACATATGCTTGGTTGCATCATGCTAGTTATACGAGGCATCAGTCGATGGATTTATGTTTCATTCGGGGCTCAGCACCCTAATATTCCTCAACCTGTTTTGGAGTTCCAAACGCCTCAATACGCATAATCGTATGCAACCCCTTGGGTGAGATAATGGATAGCTTAAACAGCGTCGACTTCTGCAAATTCATAACAATACTTATCATTCGTATACCCCCGCTTCCTGGGGACTTGCAAGCAGAAGGTTGAGGCTTGTTCCTTACTTTTGCCTTGTCTCACTCAGTGTGGTCATTGGCATTTACTTCGAGACCCTTTCGTGACTGTTCAGCAGATTGTTCAACAGAAAGCAAAAAACACCATTAAAGTATCATGGTTTCTGATGGTTTGCACGATGGGAGAATACGCCTGACACGTGGGTTTCATCAGAATTATTGTACAGTCATTGTCGTATGGTTGGCGGACTCCGATGGTACCGGAGGCTGATCCGGAGGCTCCGCTGAGTTCATGGAGAAGCCGACCTCGGTGGCTTCCGTTTCCAGCCGGGGCCGCAGTGAGGGAGCATTTCTCAACATTGCGGCTTTCTCCGATGCTTAGTCTAACGGCATCCGATAGATTCATGCATCTGTGACCATGGAGCACAGCCCTGTCAAGTGTTTCCAGGCTATCCACTACGTTGCGCCCATGTTTTTCCATTTGCCTTGTCAATTAACGGGGAATTCCGGCACTCAATTGAGATACGGGCAACCAATTGCAAAGGCAATATTTTAATTGCTTGGTCGACTTTTGCCTTTACTGCAATGACGATCCTGCATGCACGTCCATCTTCGATTAGCTTGCAGGCGCGCGCCGGACCCAAGACCTGGTCCCTGGTGAGACTGTCTCGCTGACGGTCCCTGTCTGTTTTAGCGCCTCGTGAGCAGGTCTTGTGGTACGGCAGTGCCTGGGTCGAGCCGTCTCAGCCCTGTTGCAACGCGAGCAAACGGTCACACACGAGCCTTGGCCCCACCCTCCCCTCTGTCAGGTTTGGTTTTTAGCGCCCGTTGACTTAGTAATGGCGCTTCCGGAAGCATCGACAGACAGCAGTAGCAGCAGCAACAGCAGCAGCAGCAGCTCCGTCACGGCTTTTCCGCGTCATCCCGCATCAAACAACAACTTCCACAACCACAACCCAGCTCCGGGCTCGCTTCTCCACGATCAATTCTTGGCCTATGCTTTAGTCACTCGTTCAACCCTACGACCTTCATCCTCTGTTTCATCTCCCATCCTACCGACCCCTCTCCGACCTCGGTTTCCGAACGCTCCGCTAGCCACGACTTCACGTCCTAATGTCGTTCCCCTCCGCTACCTCCCGGATATGACTTCCGTTGGCTCGCATGCCGCCGACTCGCACGATGCTGCCTCGACGGCGCTGAGAGGTGCCTCGCTGGCCTTCCAGAAGAAGAAGCCCGCTCCGCCGCCTCCGAAGAAGGATAATGGTGCTTTGACAGCTGCCACGTCGGCAGGTCAATCCTCCACATCGCGTAGTCCAGCACGGTCGCTGGTCGCCCAGAGTACGGGAGGAGGCAACGGGCATTTGGCACCCCCGAACATGTCACAGCCGTCACAGTTCTCTCAAACACCTGTCAGCGGGGAGAGGCTTCTGCCGACGCGACCGGTCGGTCCGGGATCCAGCCCTGCGTCAACGGTCAAGGTGGACACCAAAAGTCCCAGCTACATCGCAGCGACCCTGGCAGCGAGCAGATCCGCAAGTCCAACACCCAAATCTCGCGGTCCATCCAAGACGCAGAGTCCTGCTGTGATGAAGTCTGCCAGTCCCGCCGAGGTCGTTGACTCGATGCCCATCGCACCAACGGGCTCCTTGATATCAATGTTTGAGCGCGGTGGACTGGAGGGCGATCCAGTGAAGCAAAAATCGCCCAAGAGATCACCCACGAGGGTTGGCCGCACAAGTATAGACGAGACACGGCGCCCGAAACCCGAATCGAGGCCTGAACCGACGGCACAAGCGTCCACGCCGCTGGTCCCGAAGCCTGCTCCACCAGCAATGAAGGAGAATACAGATCAGAGAACAACACAAGCCAACGGTGCTGCCTTGGGGAAACCGAGGCCGGCCCCAAAACCCAGACCTTTGACTCCCCCCACCATCATCAGCAGGTCATCGCCCGAGTTGGTGTCGCCAAAACCAAGGCGATTGATGAAGACATCATTACCTTCTGTCGCCTCCAAACCGACGCCGCCACCTGTTGCTGACAAGCCGCTGATCTCTGAGCCGCCAGCGCCAAAGATGGCTAGGGCGACAAAGCCCTCGTTGCCGGCAGCGTCGCCCAAAACGTTACCACAAGAGGCAGGTAGGAGATCACCACAACAATCGCATCCGTCAAAGAAAGAGGTTCCGCAGACGCCTCGCCCTCCCACACCACCAAAGCCCCGACGTAGCAAGACCAATGGAACCGGAGAGCTGGATAATACTCGCAAGCATGACGCGGATTCTGGTGGCTACTTTCGTCCGCCTCATGATGCCATCCGAAGACCTTCCCTTGCAGACAGGCGGCCTAGGTCCGCACACTCAAATTCCTCCGATGACACTTTTGTGTCCGCATCTTCTGCACAATCGCCCTCGCGGCCCTCCCCTCCAGTATTGCCAACTCGACGAAGGACAATTGCTAGTGCCCCATCGTCTCCCGTTCGAGAAACTCCACCCCGCCTCACACCAAGGCCCATGAGACACGCCAATGCTTCGACGAGCACCTTGCCGCTTGAGTCTCTGACTACTGCCATTGTTGCAGGGTCACTAGCATCTGCGAATTTGACACCGCATCACACTGGGTCTACACTGCCTCCGCCGCCACTTCCGAAGCGGCAAAAGTCACCCCATCTCCTGCAGACACTGCGTCAGCCACATGTTGCCTCGGATGACGAGTCGGACCGCCACAAGAAGAGCCATCTTCGCAAGCTTCGCGGTGGTAACAAACACTCACACCATGAGGGCTCGCGGAAGCGATGGCGTGAGGAGATCACGCCACGAGAGCGCAAACGCTACGAGGCAGTGTGGGCTTCTAACCGTGGTCGGCTGCTAAATCCTCAGCACGGTATCGGTGACGGCAGCAAGCCTCCTCTGGATACCACGCAGTATGTCATTAACATCGTTGTCCGCGAGGTCTGGAAGCGATCCCGACTACCCGATGACGAGCTTGCTGAAGTCTGGGACCTCGTCGACCGACAGCGCTTGGGCATGCTCAGCAGACAGGAGTTCGTGGTTGGCATGTGGCTGATTGACCAGCGACTGCGCGGCAGAAAGATACCACACCGTGTGAGCGAAAGCGTGTGGGGTTCAGCCAATGGACTACACGTCTACAAGCCGAAAGCGAAGCGATGATAACTGCTACACTCGTATTGCATCAACCATACCCGATGAGCGCGACTGGCCGCTTATTTCTTCAATTTTGTCTTATGTTACTGCGAGCTGTGCAACATGATACCCTGCAACCTCTTCTTGCTGGTGGATATGCGTGAAGCAAATGATTACAATGTACATATTGATTGGGTAGTTCAAGCACGAGATAGACTGGTCAGGCAGGCCTGGGCAAATTAAACACTGCAAGATGCTGCACCATGTGAAATGTCGTACCGCACTCACCTGCGCTACGAGGCCAAAATATGCTATATTTAGGGACATTGAATGGACTTAAAGTGTAACTCTTCCCATAGTTCGCCTGAAGTGAGTGCTTGTGAGCTGAAACAGGTGGATCATAATGCAGTGTTCCCTGGCAGTTCGGTGGACATGAAAATGGCGATTGGCAATGACTTTAGACGCCATCTTGGAGAGCCGAAGCTCGCTCTCGATGCTCCTACATTCAGGCCATCACCAAGATCCCGAACCCAAGATCAAGCTTTAAGGACTACTACGTGACTCGTGTCTCCTCACTGTTCAATATTCGGAGCCAATGACCCAAGGAATATACCGAGCGGTGTTATCTCCCTAGCCGACGTTACCAGACGCCCATGCAGAAGCCGCGATCCCTGTGGTGACGTGATTCGTGATTCCTGCCGAGCCTGCCTGTGAACTTATCCCACACGCGGACCCCGAGAATAATAGTCCAGGCGTGGCAAATGAGGCAATTTCCTATTCCGGTAGTCCAGCACGTGAGCCACCGTGCAGGCGACCCGGCCCCTCGGCCGTGGGGAGCGCGCGATGGCTCCGCCAATAGCGGCCGGCTTGGCAGTGGGTTGGAATTACTGTGCATCTGCGGACATCAAGTGCAGCGATGGGTTCAAGGTTCCTGAAATCGGTTTATACATTAAGAGATTAGAGCCGACTAATCTAGATGCAGCGTTCGAGTGAAATGTCTATGCATAGATGCCTGTAAGGAGTGACCAACGCTTGAATCCCAAAACCGCTCTCCGAGCCCTGTCCCAACAAATCCCGGCCGGCGTGACAATGAGTGACGAGAATGGTATTGTGTATGAAAGAGAAGAAAAAAGCAAATATTATATAAGGTTAATGTCGTAATGTGAATCTGGGGCCCTTCCCTCAAAACTTGAAGTCTTGAGTACTCCAAGCTTAGTACTTGGACTTGGGAGACTTGACGGGGATGGTCTCCTCGGGGACGGTAATCTCGTCGCCGCCGAAGAGGAGCTTGGCAATCTTCTTGGAGACGGAGGACCAGTCGAAGCTCTTGAGCCACTTGTCGAGCTTGCGCTGATCCTTGTTGCGGAAGGAGGTGATGGCGCGGGGGAGCACCTTGGTGCAGTCCTTGAGGTCGTTGATGTTGTTGACACCGAGCATGCTGAGGCGGACATACTCGCGAGCATAGTCCTAGAGATCACAGGTTAGTGTTTATCTTTCTGTATTTGAAGTGTTTAGCTGATGCTTACCTCGTTCCAATCCTTCTGGGCGTGGCTGCCGGGCTGGGCAAAGTACTCAAAGACCTCCTTGGTCTCGGGGTGCTTGGCGAGGTTGAGATCGCTCTGGAACATGAAGACACGCTCGGGGGCCTTGACCTTGCCCAGTGTCTCCTGGTAGTAGAGCATGTCCCAAACACCGGGCGTAGAATCTTGAGGATCGCCGGCGCGGGAGACGTTGACGGCGGTCTGCTGGGAGGTGGTGTGGGCGCCGAGCAGGGCGATCAGGCCGCGGGGGCTGATGGTCTTGTCCTCGAACATGGCGATGAGCGACTCGGCGTCGGCGAAGGGGCTGGGCAGCTTGCCGTCCGGGTTGCCCTGGGAGCTGTCCTTGCGGCCGACGTATGTCTTGATGCGGGGGCCGAGGGGGCACACGACGGTGGCGACCTTGGCGCCGACCTGGATGAGATCGGCCATGGTGACGGACTTGTAGCCCAGCTGGTTGCGGTACTTTTCGTACAGCTCGCGATGCTTGGCGACCATCTCCTCCATGCCGGCGTTCTCGAAGCGCGTCATCTCGTCGGACAGGATCAGCGAGCCGTCGGCGCCGCCGCCACCGCCGGACTTGGACCAGGTGCCGGCATCGTGGAAGCCGATGCGGATGGCCTGACGGGCGAGGTTGGTGCAGCGGCCAGCGTCACCGCGGAACATGGACTCCATCTCGGCCGAGACGTGCTGCCAGACGCAGCACGTGTCCATGCGGCAGAGGAAGCCGCCGAGCGCGGGGCGGATGAAGGCACGGTCGTTGCTCTCGGCGTCCGTCTTGCCAGTGATGATGCGCTTGATCTCCTTGCCGGTGCGGGAGAGCTTGTTGTCCGGGAGCTTGGCGAGGTCGCCGATGAGCTCCTCGGAGAGGAAGCCGGGGTCCTTGTCGCGGGCAAAGTTCTCAATCGACTTGACCGTCTTGCCCATGCCGGGGTAGCAGAGACCCTCGTGGATGCCAGAGGCCGAGAAGGCCGTGAGGAAGAGCGTGGAGAACTTCATATTAATGGTGTAGATGGGGTGGTGGTTTGTAGTAGTAAATGTTGAGAGATATGCGATTGATGAGAAGGGGCTCAAGGATAGCGATTGAATGGGATACGCGTCAAAGCAAAAGAAAAATTGGTGGGAAAGCGAATGACCAAGAGTAACCAGCTCTTGGGTGAAAACGATTGAATGTGTGTGTGATTAGAGAAAGGAAGCTGCGGAGGCTGATCCCGGTGTTTGCTGGGCTGAGAGAGAGAGGAGAGAGGATGACCTGGAGATGGAAGCCAAGATGTTGACGATTCTCGAGCCTCTTATAAGCAAAAAAATCGACGAGGGCACGAGCAGGAGGCTGATGCGGGAGCGGTCATGCTCATTCGGGACCGCGCGATTGGAATCTCCTGCCCACATGATGGAGCCCATTCTCCATGTTCGCCTCACGCTTGGCGTGTAGCCTCAAAAGGGCTTGTCTTCGGGTCGGCGTCGGACGCCCGCCCGTTCGTAGGAGCCCTTACACCCCCCCCCCCC